>JAMKCH010021351.1:0-162483 GCA_023653785.1 Ophioderma brevispina | reverse complement strand
GATTTAAAGGAAAGGCATAAGAAAGGACCATCTTATGGACCACATATTAAGGAAATTTTCGACGCCGCAAAGCCAAATGATTTGAGATAGCCAATAATTATGAGTGAATGCAGTGGTTTTGACAATTAAAGTGTCAAAGGGCAACAAAGATCGAGAAAAAAGTTCAACAAACAAAAGTCTCAACACCAGAATGTGCTTGGAAATGTCATTTTTTTCTTTTGACAGTACAATGAGTACAATGTACTCATATTTTATTTTTACTAGACAAAAACTAGTACTTTTCGAATACACTATGCTCAAAATAAACCTTTTCTCTTAAGGGACTTCCTAAGAAACTGATTGCGCATTTGGACAGGAAACTAGTTTTTCTCGAGTACATTTCTCGAATACAATGTGCTCGAATTGTACTTTTGGAAAGAGTTGCATATATACCCCCTCTTTGATTTTTGACAGGAACAAATAAAAAAGAATTTGTTACGATTTAGAACTTCAAAGAGGGGTACCTATGGAACTCTTGCTTACTTTTCGGTCATTAGACATTACTGGGGAGCAAATTAAAAACAGGATAGCACTTCCGAGTACATTTCGAATGCAGTGTGCTTTTTAAAGTCTTTGTTTCGCTTGGCACTACTAAGGTGCACATTTGGAAACATTAAAATAGTACATTGTGAACACATTTATAGTAATACACTGTACTCAAATGTACTTCTTTTTATCTGACATACCTGGAGAGCATATTGAAAACGGAATAGTACTTTCCCATTACACTTCAGTACTGTTGAGTACTTTTTTCTATGCACTCCTTAGATGCCATTGAACACGAAACGAGTACACTTCGAATATAATTAGAGTACCGTGCTCGCAACGTACCTTTTCTGCAGAAATTCCTGAGGACAATCTTGGACATGGGCTATGATATTTACTATTTATAGTTCACTTGGAAAACATTGCCAGTACAATATGCTCAAAAATGTGCTTTTCCTGCTTACCTCAGAGCAAATCTGAAACGGGATAGTGTTGGCCATACATTCAAGACAGGTACTCAAAATGTATTATTTTCTTGGCAATATCTTAGATGACATTTAAGACATTTGGAAAGAACTAATACATTTACTAGTACATTTCAAGCACAGTAAATCTACCATTCCTTTACACATTAAAACAATGCTATCTTTCTATCTCAGCCATTTTTGCACCTTTCTTACAAGAGAAGGTGTTAAAGAAAGAGATGACCTAGGGTAACAAAAGTATATTTTGGACAACGTGTGTGTCTGTGTATGATCTCGTGTGTGTTGTGTGTTGTCTGTTGGGATTTAGAGATATTTTTAATTTTCAAGATGGAGTTCATGAGAATTTCAATTTGTGTACGAGTATGAAGTTGAGCACATCCATAAAGGAAAATCAAATTGCATGGTTTGGAAGCAAAATGAAATGACCACGGAGGTAAAACAAATTTATTTACTGTGAATCAAAATACGACAGCAGCAGAGCTGTATCAAAAGCGGTAAAATCTTAGAAAATATCAATGTAACAAATGCATAGAGTAGAGTTTGGAAAAAAAAGCAGCAGTAATTGATTCTAAGCTGTTGATGAGCTCTGCAATTTAAATAAAATACTAGAAAAGACATTGAACCAGAGGACAGTTCACTTTATCGGATGCTTCTTGAATATCCTGCAAATTGCTTTACCGCGGGGTATGCTGTGGGACAATGACAAGGACAATGACATTACATGTGGGTTCTAAGTCAATTATTGATATTATTGCTATTTCCCTAACGTCCCTAACTGCATTTAAGTGCCACTTCTAAAAATCACGGAGCAGACGCTGCTTGTTTTAGGGGAAAAGGGCCCCTTGGAACTAACAAGAAAAATAGCGGGTTTCCAGAGCCTTGGACAAAATGACGTTGAAAGGATCTGTTCCAAATCTACGTTCGGTACAAACTGCGTTAAGAAAGGTCGTTAATCTGTCATCTTGTATCCTCAGAATTACTGCAAACACATTTATACATTATAAATTTAGACCACCAGTAAGGTATGATTGAAGTTGTCCATGAAGAGACTTATACACCCCATAAAGAAGGGTTTTTGTATCTGATACGTTCCGTTAAGGGCAACCAGCGAAGATCGATCAAATGCCTGTGACGAACTATGGTCATTGACCAGCATGCGAACACTCAAACCATGAGTTACTTAATATGGGAATTACACTGTTAAGATAGCGCCCTACTCTAAGTGGACATTAATCATGTTGGAATCAAACATAACCCCCAAGGGTAATACACACATAGATGCAGGAACAGATGTGTCACCCAAGATCTAACCTGTTATTGAAGGCAGAATTTATCAAAACCACATGGTGTGGCAAAGACAATGAATTCTGTCTTTGCTTGATCCATCTGCAGCATGTTTTGACATTCAGGTTTTATGTCAGATATACAGCTGGAAAGTTTTCGAAAAGCATACTCACAATTGCTGAAATCTTTGGATAAACTCACGAAAAGCTGAGGATCATCAGTATACGAGTGAAAGTTAACCGCATGATTCCTAATAAGGTCGCCCGGACTGGAGGATACCAGGGCACATGGGTTTACCTGAATGGAATGCTGTCAAGGTTGTGTGGTATCAATGTGTTCAGGGGATTTCCCTTAAAAATTTCTAGGTGGACAACACTGAAAATTCTACTCAAAACAAACTGGAGCAATTTTCAAAATGACCGCCCACTTTAACACTAGTTTACAGATAAATCTCAGCCCCCCACAACTATGCATTAGGGTTGTGACTTGTGTGGCTATGACCTAAGTTTTTGGATCACTTAATCCATGGATGCAATCAAGCTACCACGCTTAAATGTAATCTACAAATGGCAGTAATTTTCTTTCAAAATGGCCGCCATCAAAGCTATTTTGACATATCTCAGTCCAGACTGTACTAAAGGTTTTGATTTTGTGGCTTATACTAGGTTTTGAGATCACTGTATTCATTGGTGCAATCAAGTAACACATATAAATGTTAGACACCTAATATGGTGGCCATTTTGTTCCAAATGGCTTTTGCCAACTTAAATTCTTTTACCCATAATTCGGCAACAAATGTGCAGAGAGCTGTGATTTTGGTGGCTGTAGCCAAGATTCTGGGACCAGAGAATCCATTGGAGCAATCGGTTCAGACATGCATCATTAACGATGCACAACGGCCCATCACAATGATGCAGCCATAGCCACTATATGCAATATGATGCTTAGGTCATGACCTGTCATGGTTTTCAGTCATGCCTCATTGAACACCCTTTGGTTTGAAAAATGGTATGTCCAAACTCTTTTTTGACAGTTGGGGCATAAAGATGCCATTGGAGGATCATCAGTGAGACTTCCACCTCATTTTGTGTGTGCGGGGTCGCAAATCCTGAAGTTATGCGGTTTGGACTGGTCTGCAAATTTTTTTAAATATCAGGTGACGTGGCGGGCCATCCACAGCATGATTCAGGGCTACAAACCCTTTTTGTTCCCAACAAAAGTTAATGTAGGCGATTTTTGATAGCAATAAGTCTGTGGCAGGTATACGAATCCTGTGCCCCCAAAATACGGAAGGACACCTTTTGTTATCCATAATAAAATCCATTTCAAGTTCAGGGAACAAACATCGTGGTTAATCAGCTTGAGAAAACTTTGCCCATTGACTTTTCGTTCGACAAAGTAAGGCCAAATCAGCCTCCTGTGCGGGAGTTCCGTAACCTGACTATCTGACACAACTTTTTTTCTGACAAACTAATGAACCCTTCAACGGAATAAAGCAGGGTTTGTTCTGTTAAGTTCCCGAATTGATAAAGTGTGTCAGAAAAAGGTTGTGGTGTAATCAGAGGGGTTCATCAGGGACGGAAATCCCCGCTGGCCACGAAGTATCCAGACTGTAAGTCTGTGGACTCATGTTTGTATCAAAGTAAGACCCGAGGGTTCCCAGCTGGTACCTTCTCAATGACCGCTTGTGGTTGTTTACAATCAAATCATTAAAACACCTTGCCTTCGGCACCAATCATGAAATTCTCTAGAAATCTCGCGTCTATCTGACCAACGATCCAATAGCCACCTCGGCAAAAAATTGCCTTCTTCTGAAGTCGTCGTGATGAAGTTGATGGCGAATGGCACATTCTGTCGGATGGAATTCACGTCAATTTTTGTTTATCGGGTTGAAACAATGGAAGGGGCCGGAGCGTTCAATCCATGTCTTATTGCAGTTGGTTTCCTTGGATGTTCTTGTAATGACGTAAAACTGCTTAATGTTATTGTGTCACTTTGTGAGTTTCTCCCTGAGGAGTGACACTTTTCGCTTGAGGGCTTGTGCCATATCTCGATTTCTTCATATTTGCCCAGATGGCGGAAAGGCTTTCCCTTAAAGCATTGTGAGTAGCTTGTCTGCTCTTTGTGTCATAAAAATTGGTCACAGCGGACACTATTGCTGAGTTGTAAGCGCACCATGTTGTACATAACTGTTGAAGTATGAATGCATTTTTTTTTTGTTTTTTTTTTTACCCAAACCAAACTTAAAAAAAAAATCAAGATATTTTTTTTATCACATAACCTAACAATTATAACAAGTTAATCTGGCCCATTATCTTTCCACCTGTTTGCCAGATAAAAAAAAGTAAATGCTGTTACCAAAAGCCAAAAAACAAAAATAGCCTGGAATGTACTGTGGGCCTGATGTTTCGATTCCTAGAAGATCTTCATAAGCAAAAGGACAAAAAACAACAGATAAGATAACTGATTGATGCTAAGTAAACAAAATAAGCATTCCATGACCACACAACAGACTTTAATGTGAGTTTTGAACATGACATTTTCAAAGCTATGGTGTTCAGTGATGCATGACTGGATCGAGAAAACTTCTATTACTGTTTCTACTTTACATTAAAATAATATTATGGCATACAGCACACAGTTTCACCAAATTAGGTCTTTGTTCAAGATTATTTTTTGCTGGGATGCCATATTGTATACCAGACTAAGCGCTTTGCTTTCATGCTAACAATATTTTTGGGTGTGGGTGGAGGTGTGTGTGTGGGTGTGTATGTGTGTGCTGTGTGTGTGTGTGGTTGTGTGTGTTGTCGTTGACTGGACCAAACTGCCGCTAATGTGGCACAGTACTGACATATTATGCAGTCATTTAATTCTGTTATGACATGTAATCTTCAAGTCAACAATGGATGCTGCCTACAAAATTTATTGCAACATTCTATTCATTTCACTTCTGATTATCCATGATTTGGTTACTGAAAGAAGAAGAATATGCCTTAAATTAATTTCATAATGACCACCAAAATTTTGCAATACAATACAGTCGTTTTAGAAATCTGCTAAAGTATAGATGATGTGACATTGGTAGGTTTATGGCGCCCCCTGTGGTTGTAAGAGAGAATGGCAGGCAAAAGCAGTATACGGTGCATGGGGGAGGAAATTATGTTTTTTTGCTTGTAACTGTTGTTTCGAATTAACATAATACTAACTTTCTTATCAAGCATAATAAGTAAATGTACAGCGGCATTTTGTGACCAATTTAGATCAGGAAAAGATTTTGCAAGTAATTAATAAAAAATGTGTATGTGGTGTTCCCAGAAACTACCGTAATATTTTGCATGCCAGAAAACAACAGAGGGCGTCCTTGAATGTCAACAAGTGGACGTATAGGTCACATCACTCTAGAACCATTCGCGTTATGTTAGGCATCCGTAAAATTAAGCGTTCTTTAAAAAATTGCATTTCCAACCCTTTGGCACCATTTTGGCAGCCATTTTGGATAATTGTAGAGGTGGTGATTAAGTTTGAATTAAGTGATTGCTCCAATGGGTTCTACGACCTCAGAAACCTGGTTATAGCCACCAAAATCACAACTTTATGTTACATTGTGGGAGATATGGTCAAAATAGTTTTGAAATGGCAGCCATTTTGAAAAAAATGGCCGCCATCCAATTGGTTATATTACATTTATATGTGTAACGTATTGCACCATGGATGCAGGGACCCCAAAAACTAGGTTTATTTATTCACAAAATTCACAATCATCTATGTACACTGTGGGCCTGCGTGGATATGGTCATAATAGTTTAAACTGGCGGCCATTTGAAAAAATGACCGCCATTTTGTTTTGAGTAGCATATTTCGGGTTGTCCCACTAGAAGTTGTTGTTGGGAGAGGTCCCCTGATTATCGTTGATCACCACCACCACCCTTTGCCACCCCCAGCATCCCATGTCGGGTTGACATAAAAAGTGGTGTTTGGCCCCTTGGGTATGAGAAACATTATGAAAAACCTTGCGAGCCTCACAATGGAGATTCTGAGGAACAGAAGTAGCAGTAGCTGAATGGATATTTCGTTGGTTAAAGGGACATAATGTATGAGCATGAAAAAAATGACATAATGAAAAGGACCCTTACTGAAATCACTTCCGCGAGTTGGAAAACAATTTGGATGTTTACATTCTGTAAAAAACAGTAAAAACAGGAAGAGTTCCAGGGGGGGTGGCAGTTTGTGGCAATTTCTGGAACAGAAAAGCAAGGTGTTCATATCCCTGACAGAATTTACAGTGTATCTAGCATGTTTTGCGACACAATTCAAAGCATTCAGACCGGGATTCAGGCATTGTACTTTAGGCTTGTAGTAAGATATTGATCTGGCAAGTGAAAGATGGATTAGCCGGTGTCATATAATACAGTGTCCGTGTGACTCATATAAAACAGTGTCCTTGTGACTGAGTGTCCTACCACCCATCTGTCTATTGTGTTCTCCATTGAGTGCTGTATGCAACATGGTTCAGCACTGTACCCAAATGGCCTCGTCTACAAGGTCACGGTTTATTCCGTACATGTTGCTATGGTAGCTAGGACACTCTCTCATGAGGGACGCTCAGTTTCTTTACACCGGGATTAGCACATATACAATATCAATGGTCTGTGAGCTGATGACAACATGCTTTTCAAGTTTGGTAAATGCTGGCACTAATGTCAGCATCCTTGTTCCAGAAATTGCCACAAACTGCCACCTCCCCTCGGAACTCTTCCTGTTTTTACAGAATGTAAACATCCAAATTGTTTTCAAACTCGTGGAAGTGATTTCAGTAAGGGTCCTTTTCATTATGTCAATTTTTTTCATGCCATTATGTCCCTTTAACCATTACTTGAATACTACGGTCAGTGAGATATTATCTAAACAAGGCAAGAGTAGTGTCTTTGATACCAAACTGATTCAAGCCTTTTTATCAAAATATCATGGTCAATGGCATCGATGGCAGCACTCAAGTCAAGCCATACGAGGTAGAATTTCAAGTTCTGTTTAATGAGCCAGGAAAGAAGTGTGTCCATAGTGTAGGCCTTCTTGGACATTTGGCCAATTATTTCAGCAACTTCAGGGTCAGAGTGTGCTCTAAAATCTGGCATATAGCATTTGCAATCTCTATCTGCCTGAAGAGATTCAGCACTGACAGTCATATTTTACCTAATCTTTTCAACTTTATCAACAAAGAAAGTCAGGAAATAATATCATAAAAGATCAGCGTCAGAGTTAGCGCTGGGCGAAGCCCTTGATGAAGAATTCAAAAGACTCGTTAGTGTTATGATCATGTCCTTAGTACTACGACAATGAAATCTTACCAGAGGTGTCGCTATACCATTGGTATAATACACAATCAAATTTGGCCGGCCGAGAGTGTTGCGCCTGTTGCCCCAAATCTACGTCTAGAATCTAGCTATTGAAGTTAAAATAGCCATTGGACCAAATTTTAACAGTAGATTTATATTAATTCTGAGGAATTAATATAACATATCATGACATCAAATAATAAATCGCCGCTCCATTTTGACCCTAATAGTTGTTTTAATAAGCATCCCATTTCATCATTTCCACAGTCACATGTGATGTCAATGAAAACCATTGGTGCCGTGCGGACATTTTAAACGAGGAATGCCATAACCAATCGTATGTCTGCGATCATGAATTGGACTGCTTTGATGGCTCGGATTATGAGTTAAATTGTCGTACGTTTTATTCATTAATTCCAAATCTTAGAAACAACAACGTCCTCAATTATCAAATTGTTCTAAATGTTGGCAATCTCTTCAAATATGAAAACAAGAAAAATTTTTTGGAACGTCTTGGAGAACGGGGTATAAATACTCATCAGATATATAAGTAAACAATAAGATCAATACTTGATGAGTATTCGTTTTTTAACTCGGGTAAATCCCTTAATAAGCCATATCTTTGCCATTAATATCGATATTTAGATTCTTGGCGAGCTTTGAAGTAATAGAAATGTTGACTTAACTGGGACTGGTGTCGTCGCACGTTCTTCACGATCACCCCTATACCCAACCGAATATCCAGATAACCAGTTTTTTGTTCTGCACCTACGGATATAATTGAACTGGTTATTTTCGTTGTGAAGATTTATAATCGTAACCTCGCGTTTAAGTACGACGTATTGTTATATTGGAAAAGGGTGTAACCATCCCAACCAAGATTGGAACTAATACTGTCTCTATAGATAACCACTATAAACCTTTTCCAACATGGTTGCGTTGCTCATGGACCTTTCATGTGAAGTCTTTAAGAGTCGGACTCCATATTCCAGTTAAAATCGAACTGGTTTCTTTCTAGAAGTTGAAATCATCGGCGAGCAGTTAACGTCACGCCAGGATGTATTTGTACATTTTTATAGCTGTGAAGAATACCCTTTTGTGTTGTTGGTAGTAGTACACTTTAAATATGAATGGTAGTTGCCAGGTCGCCCGCCCTTGATGTCGTAATCGCAATCGCCATCATTCATCAAACTGAAACTGATGCAGTAAAGGCATCGCCGGATAAA
The DNA here is from genome assembly GCA_023653785.1 of Ophioderma brevispina. Taxonomy (NCBI): domain Eukaryota; kingdom Metazoa; phylum Echinodermata; class Ophiuroidea; order Amphilepidida; family Ophiodermatidae; genus Ophioderma; species Ophioderma brevispina. Next base: position 153,630 of record JAMKCH010021351.1, on the reverse strand, counting down.
GAATGAATGACCCCCTATAGTTTGTTTCATGAGAACGGAATGAACTTAAAACGTTCCGCATTATAAAGCCACATGCTCAAAGTGGTACCTTTTGCTGGTTTTTCAAAAAACCCACTTCACATAACTTCAAAAAAGTTGCTTTTATGTAAACATTATATACAGGCTTCAGGGTAATTGAAATTGCAAAATATGAACCCTTTCCCTCCCCAAGAAGCCACAATCCGCCGCTTTGCAAGGATGTGGCGCTGTTATATTATTTAGCACCATATATGTGAGTGGCATTCTGGTTTCTTTGGGGGGGGAAAGACCTTATTATTGGCATTTTTGTTTTCTGGGGGGTCTGAACACTAATGGAATTGCTAAAACAACAACAACAACCTATTGTCATACCACATACACTTTGAGGAAAGAACAATGCTATTTACTAACAAATTAAGGGCTTCAGTTCAGTAGCCTTTGGCAGGCGCATATTAACACAGCAATGTTTTGGGTATCATAAATCATGACTAAACCACAGGTGTAGTGTATTTGATCAATATAAATGGCTGAATGAAAGACTATTAAACTGCGCCATGGGATGAGATAGTGAGTTAACTTACTCATGATATAATGTGCTATATGGGCCAGGCTTTGGCCATTGTATTGTATCCCAGAGTCTGCTCGAGTTAAGAACGGATTTAATCCTACCGTAGCACATAGCTAATAGATATTTGGGTATTTGTGTATAAAGGGCTGCCTTAGTGTCTCTTTATACCTAATGAAGGACAAAAAAGTCTTTCGAGCCATCACTTACAAGCTTCGTAACAAAGAGCAAGCTAAATGCAACATCTCCTTTTTCTTCTCTTTAGTAATAATGGGTCATAGAAATGGTGCATGCCTAAGCTTTGCTTTTTCCAAGCGCATACCCTGAAGTTTATCAGATTTTTAAATCATTTTTTTTTTTTCTTGATACCAGTGTGATTTTGGGATAAAAAACAACCTTGCGGCGGTACCTTATAAAAGTAGTTGTCACACACAACACCAAAATTGATGGTAAAAAATCATACAATGAATGACTTATAGATGGCCTCCTTCTGTCCTTAGCCGAGGGCGATGTCCCTTGAACATGTCCTGTCGCAATAACAGGTAAAGAACTCGAGAATGATCTACAGAACACGTTTTCGTAAAATTGCTTTCGTTTTTAGTTGAACCTACATTTGTATTCATACTGGCTCAATCAACATATTGATTGCTAAGATACGTAAAAATATACCAAGTTATCATTCTACGAGCAACGTAGACAAATATGTAGGATGCTTTGTTGTTATATTAGCGGCCATATTGAATTTCGTCAATTAGGTGGGTTAATGAATCATATTTTAATTGGTCACATTAGGGATATTTTAAAATGGGACAGGAAGGCTGCAAAAAAAAATACAACTTTTGAGCATTAACAGATGTGAAGCCATTTTGGATTTTTTGCGTTTCATTGCTTCGAAAATGCTCAAGGTTTGTTGTCTGGGATCCATCCGATTCAGATTCAGCATGAAACTGGTCAGAAACCGTGAAAAACATTATATTATATAATAAACAGAGGTCACGAATGGGTCAGTAGCCTAGGACTATATCAGTAATATAAAAACGAATATAGGAAGATAATAGACGTAGAGTTAGTGTTTACATAGTGAAACCTAGGTTTTCCTTCTTTTCTTCTATTTTGTTAACTTTGTTTGCTTTTCACTTTACGAGACTATGTAAGCTCTCATGAATATCGAGCTGCGCTGTTCCCGGAGTATGGAATGTCTAGATACACTCTAATATGTGACGCAATACAGGCAAATGCCTGGGATGGAAATCAGATGAAAACAACTGCGGTATGAAAATATTCATGAATACACATTTGTTGTAGCCCACATCCATTTTATTCAATATTATTATAAGCTTGAATTACGTGCGTGTGGTGTTCCTTTTTGTTTACTTATTAAGTTTTGGCTTTTTGTGTGTTTGTTTGTTTCGACCTTTGATGAGCGAGCAGATTCCTTTAATTTGTTTCTTACGAATAGAAAAGAAACCCGGTGGGGATGAATTAAGAGAGCATCCTATGATGGAGAAACCACATGCCACCGTGTCAGTTGTCTTTTACGCGTCGGTGTAAAGACGAGATTGGTCCGCCAGGAGCATAAGTCCGGGCTTATAGAGGACAATGATAAAAAGCATGAATTAATGTTGTGCGTGAATAGTCAACTGAAGCGAGTGCCCTATTTCTTCATCATTGTAGGTGTACTATGAGTCCGGAGGAACCATTTCCTGGCCAACACCGGCATGAGCACATACTCGTATTATTATTTTTTATTCAAATTTAAATAAAAGTAAACTCCATCTGCAGTCGTTGGTTTGGATAAATGTTAAGAACGCCCGAAGACTAGTGTAGGCTGGTATGTCATAAATTACAGCGTCGTAGGTTTTTTGCTAGTTCAAATCAAATTTCCACTTGATTCAGTTTGTCTTTTGGGTCTATCTGTATTGGAAAAATATCTTGAATTTTTTTCAAAAAAACGTTTTTAGGGTGTCAAATCCCAGATGGCCGCCAAAATACACAAGTTTCCATTATAATTGGTATATCTGGAACGCAATCTGAGGTCCAAATTGACGACAATACCACCGCATAGTTTCAATACCAAAGAGTTTAAAACAGTCACAAAATCCATCATATGGCAATCACATTAAACAACATGAAGATGGGCGTCCAAAATGGCCGCCAAAAACTTTGTTATGAATATAAACGCTGCATTAACACAATCAAGATGAAGGATTCAAATTCATGGATCTTGTGTGCTAGTGAACCTACATGCTGAACATTTTTCTTTTTGTTACATACTTTCAATCCAAGATGCTGCCCAGACGAAAAACGAATTCCCAACTAGTTTGATTTTGCTAACCTGCTTTGACTCAAGATGGCGGCCACCGTAGTATACTGATAGTCGTAAAATCTAAATGATTTTCACATAGATCATGTCCATCATATTTCAAACACGTCTATGAATCCTTTGGACCCAAAGGAACTCATATTTAACATTTATGTTTAATATGTTTAAAAAAACATACTTCAAAATTAGATTGCAGCTAATTTGGCTGCTATTAGCACTAGCACAATCAATAGCAAAAAAATTATGTTATACGGCTTGCGGAAATTTGAATATAAATACAACATGAACAACATAGATACACTCTTTGACACAAGAAATTCAAGTTCTACACCATTTAAATTGTTACTAATATGAATAAAAAGCAATATACGCAGCTAATATAAACTTTAATTTTTGATAATATAACAAAAATAGGAAATTGGTTTATAAAAAGTGAATAAAACTCCAATGTATTTGTGTATACGGCAAGATTATACTTTACCAATTTTTGTTAAATATAATATGCTGTCAAATCATAGAATGACCATACTATGATGTAGTTTGTTGTTGTAAGAATGCGGCGGCACCGTAAGTAATACGAAATGGTAAAATCTAAAATGATTTTATAGATCCATGTCATCATCATATTTTTTTATTATCACATAAACACTTTGATGCAGCCTTTTGGACCCAAAGGAAACTCATATCTACCATTTTGTTTAAACGGGCCTCGTCTACCGAAGGGGGGGGGGTGGGTACCACCCCAGCCCCCCCTTCAGGTTTTTCCCCGCTTGTTAAAAACCCCTTTGTTTGGTCAAACAATTATTTAAATGTAATTGTCAATATGACAGTTCCGCGGGTTGCATTTAATATCAAAAACAAAGCAATCCACAGGGTATAGGGTAAGGATCATGGTGGATCCCAAATGTCGATAGAGGGGGGGGTAACCACCACCCCCCACCGGAGAGGAGTAACCAACATGCCTAACACCACACAGGAAACATCACAGACACTTTATTTGGTACCAATAGATAGCTATAGGTCCTCACTCTTTCCATTGATACCAAAGGAGTACCAACATGCCTAGCATTAACGTCAACAGTGACGTCATAATGTTCGCATATCAGCAAAACTCATTCCATTATCCCTAGACACACACAGTGAAAAATTCATTTCGCCAAAAAGGTTAGGAAATCAAATTTTCATGCGTTGTTTTGCTCTCTTGATGGGAAAGACTAGTTTTATATAACTGACATCATTTTATATACTATAATAGGTGGTTGAAGTCGCTAAAATTGGCGTGGGCTGAAAATAAGATCAATTTTTCCACCCTATATTACGTATTTTCGACGTACTTTCCTCAACAATGACGTCAAATGGTGAGTCATAATGGGGATGTTTAGTACTTATTTTGGACCATAAGAGAAAGAAGAAACTCTAAGCTATCCTTTGTTACCACATTTACAGATGGTGGTTCAGTAACGGCGGCAGGGGAGGAAGTGGGATGAAATGGGGTAACCACAAATGGGGAAGTTGGGGCGTGGTAGTGTCCTGGTTTCTGGGTTTCCCTGCAGAGCTGTAGTCCTGGTATGAATTAGGCGCTCTGGGAATACTTGTTGCCCTCTACGTAACGTCTGCTGGAGCTGTGTCCGCTGGCCACGAGATGTTTCCTTCAAATTCCTGCATGGTATAAAAAGCTAGAATCATTAAAGAACATATGCGCCGAAGGCGAAGAGCCGGCTGTAAGCAATGCCAGGTCATACAGTGGCGCGGGTGGCAACTAGAGGAATGGAGATACTGATGAATGTCTGTAGGCTTGGTATATATAAATCCGTTGGAGAGGGTTCCTTGCTGCTTTCTTGATGGTGACATCAAGGAATGTACCTGTTTGGTGAGAAATTCAGAGTGAATTTTAATGGTTTTTGTGGACTGAATTGAGTGGTTAGTAAAATGGTGATGAGGCTCTCCTCATCGCTGGTCCAGATGAAAAAATACATCATCGATGTTTCTCCACCAAACCCAGGACGGAATGGGTGCTAACACAAGCCATCTGCTCTTCAAGATTGGACATGAAAAGGCAAGCCAGCCGAGGCGCCATCCTCGGTGCCATCGCCGTCCCCTAGTACCATGCAAGTATTGGTCATTCATAAAGTAAACTTATTCATTAGTTAGTAAAATGCTTCATTCCATCAAATGGCCAGATCTCAAAGGGGGCGTAGTGTGGCACTTCTGGCCAAAGCTGCACCGCTGCTCGGCGCTGGCCTTCATCGTGGGAATATTGGTGTAGAGGGAGGCGACATCAAATGATGTCCCATGATGGCGGTGGCTGGGACCTGGTCCTTGGACAGCTTCAAGTTTCCTGAGAAAGTCGGTGGGAGTGTCATGAATGTAGGAGGGAGCCTGTTGGGAACAAGAGGTTTAATGAAATGAGTACAACAAAGAGGGAGAGCAAAAAGAGGTCAACTGTTTGGGGTAATGCAAATAGTATATCCTTGATTACCAAATATATAAATTGCAAAACGTGCAGTAAGAATTATATCTAATAGTGAATTCTGAGTCACACGGCTCCTCTTTTAAAAATATAATATCCTAAATGTTTATGAATATATACAAATAATAAAACTCGGTACCTTTATGTATAGACACTTTAACAATCTATTACTTCCATAATCATTGTAACCTTATTTGTAATTTTGTCAGACAAAATCGTTATCAATGATTAACCATACCAATAAACTGAGAACTACAACAATGTTAGAAAAACAAAATGAAAAAATTTTTTTTGCATTTTAGTCGGTTAGAAATTCAGGCCCCAAAACATGATTCATTAAAGAAAAATGTGAAACGCTCAAGCTATGAATAAGTTTTTCAGTCGAAAGTAAAAAAAATATCTGATATTGAAATACATTTAGTTTCTTTTGCCTTCTTAATTGTATTTTACTGCAAATGAATATGTTCTGTGCTTTTCTTGTATGTTCTTTTTTTCATGAATATTTTATTAATTTATATGCTTTTTAGGTGTGTGTGTGTGTGTGTTGGCGCCCTCTTTGTTTAATAATAGTTTTTTTAAATGTTTGGGTTTTTGTGACTGCAGGTGGATTTTGAGAGGTCTTTCTTGTGTTTGATGTATGTTTAAAGTAAGGTAATTTAAGCTAAATCTATTTTGGTGTACAGCCTAATCGGGCCATATTAGGACTTTTGACATCGCCCTGCATTCTAAATATGTTGTTAATTTATCGATGTCTAAATGTGTGGAAATAGATAATGCATTGTAAAACAATTTGTTTGAGAATTAAATAAGACAGTACAGGAGTGATGAGTGACATGTGACGTAATGACATGCAATGTTTTTTCTGTCGAGACGGGGCCGTTGTAGTGCCAAAAAAAGAGTGATAAGATGGTACCTAAACACAACGAGGTGTTCCAGGCTTGTTGTGTGGAGTCAATACTTGGGTGATGCTGTCAGGCACAGTGGCTAGCAATTTGTAATCTGTAGTGAGACGAAAGACAATTTATAAATAGAGCTTTCTGCAGAGTCAAACTTTAGACCCGGATTAGCAAGCTATGCATCACGGAATGGTTCTTCACCTCTACCCCTGTAGACATGTATCTGCTATGCACATGGGCTCGACTAAACCTTGTGATGGGATCGAAATCAAGAGGTGGTATAGTTATCACTGGTTGTTTGAGATGGTGCCTGGCTTCGTCGATGTACTTCTGATCCGATTTGAAACATGTAACCAAGGCAAAATGGTAGTTTTAAATGTCCCAAATTATAATAACTATTTGTAAATTATTTTTATAAAACTTTAAAATTTATGATTTTTTTTATCAAATTTTCTACATGTTTATAACATAAGAAGTAAAATAGGTGTCTGAAAAATCACCAGAATTAAGCAATGAAAAGTTCTTTACAGAAGCTATTATATTACCCACCATTTGTGGATTTGAAGTAATATGTTTTCTAACCATAATGGTAAATGAGTTACTTTGTCCAAAGTATACATCTAGGAGGGTTTTTTCATTGTTAGCAAAATATTTGTATATGAGCATAGGATCACAGAAAAAAACATACACAATTTTACTATTATCCGTGCTTACGGTGTCCTTCCTCTGATTCAAAGCGTTGTTGCAACGCAGAATGTTTGTAAAAAAAAAATTTTATTTCTTCTGTCATAGTATTAAATGTAATTGTTTTCTGGCCCCCAAGTTTAATATCTTTAATGTTTTAATTACCATTTCTGTTAATAGCGCTTTTTCGGCAGCCATATGGACGCCATCTTGGATTTGAAATATGTTAACAAAAGAAAGTCAGATGTGGGTTCCTACCACCCAAAATACACCCGTGAATTGAAGTCCTTTCAATCTTGATTGGTGTTAATGCACGTTTATATTCATAACATAGAGCTTTTATGGCGGCCATTTTTGGACACCATCTTGGGATTTGAAGTATGTTAACAAAAGACATGTCAGAGGTGGGTTTCCTAGCACACAAGATAGACACCGTGACTTTGCATCCTATTCATCTTGATTGGTGTTAATGCAGCGTTTATATTCATAACATAGCTTTTTGTGTGGCGGCCATTTTGGACGCCATCTTGGATTTGAATATGTTAACAAAAAGAAAATGTCAAATGTGGTTCCTAGCACCACAAGATATACACGCCTGAATTTGAATCCTATTCATCCCTTGATTGGTGTTAATGCAGCGTTTATATTCAATACCATTCTTTTTGTGGCTGCCATTTTGGACGCCGATCTTGGATTTGAAGTATTTTAACAAAAAATAAAATGTCCAGAGTGTGGGTTCCTACACCAAAGATATACACCCGTGAATTGAATCCCTATTCTCCTTGTTGGTTGTTAATGCAAAGCGTTTAATATTCATAACATAGCTTTTGGCGACCATTTTTTGACGCCATCTTTGCTTTGAAGTATGTTTTAACAAAAGAAGAATGTCAGATGTGGTTCCTAGCCACCACAAGAATATACACGCCCGTGAGAATTTGGAATCCTATTCCTCTTATTGTTAATGCAGCGTTTATAGTCATAACGATATCTTTTTTGGCGGCCTTTTGGACGCCATCTTTTCTGGAATTTTGTTTATGTGATTGGCCATAGGTATTGAGTGATTTAAGCGTTTTTGAACTCTTGGTATCGAAAATATTGTATTGTTGTCAATTTGGACCTCATACTGCCATTCAATATCTAATTAATAAAATGAAATTTATGTATTTTGGCGGCCATCTTGGATTGACACCCTAACACTTTTGTGAAAAAATTCCAAGATCTTTTTTCCAACATGTTACAACAACAACCACAACACAATGAATCAAGAGGGATGGTTGCTTTAAAAAAAACAGAAAAAAAAAGAAATTTACTAGTAGCCCAGTCCACTAATTGTAGAACACATTAAAAGTAAATTGTGTTTATAATTGTAGTTTTTTGTCTACCCCTTAATTGTCTGTTCTCTACCATAACGATTGTTATTCTAACAAGATTTCCTGTGGAGAAGATTGGACCTTTCTTTCAATGAACAGTGTTGTCAATCTAGAATCACAACCTTCTGCTCCGTACGCCTATGCAAAGACTTCGATGCATTTGGGTATGTTAAATCTAGATTGATGAAAATTACATTGTTATGAGATTCTTACATTTCTCGCTGGAAACTAATCGCGATTTTTTTCACTAAACGGGTTATGGTAATGATAATCTTTTCAAATACGACTGTTCTACAACTTAGTGGCTTCAAGGCTCCAAACTCACTTGTTTTTAATTCGTCTACGATTTGGCTAACATTTAATACGGATTTAAAGGTTCAATGGACTGGCTTCCATATTACACTGTAATCAGTGAGATCTTTGGTGATTATTATAGAAAAACTAGTGCATTTCCTCCGTGTGTGACCTGTGTGTTTAATGACAACTGACCTTTGGTGGTCATAGGGCACTTTTTTACGCAATTGACCTTTGATCTTTTGGGTCATTCCAAGCCCTGCAAACAAATGTCACGGAGGCCCGCTCTCCCTAACCTTATGCCAAATATCATCCCGATAATGTCAAAGCATAGCTGGACAGAGCAACAGATCAAATCTTTGTTCTTATTATAGATGTGAATGTACCACCTCGAAAAACTCGTGTTCCAGAGGTTCACAAATGTCAACAATATTTTTTTTTATATAGAACAAAACTTGTAATTTGATTCGTTTGTCTTGCTAATTTAACTTGATTGTCCACGTTTTCCTATTTGTAACAAAGGTATTCGTTTACTGGAGGCGAGAGGTTCAAGAACAACCTTGTTTTTACCGTAGTCAAGCACTGTACATTTTAAAGGGATTAGTAGTGATTTGCTAAATTAGAAAATCGAAAAAAAAAAAACAAAGATTTTTTTTGCAGTGGGTAACAAGTATAGGTATCCTAATATACCCTGCAAGTGATAAGATCAAAAGTAACCCAATAAAAGGACAAAATCTGATTTGTATCACTACTGTCCGTCGGATGCACCTACTAACAACACGTAATTGAATTGTGATCTTATTTTGAACACCGCTGTTTTCCCCTTTTTCTGCCTAAGTTTTAGTTGGAAAAGATAACTAATCTGAATTCTGGCGACTTATCCCTTCCTTTAATAGCTACTCTTGCAAATATCAAATATTTTGACTCTGCTCGTGTCCTTTAAGATGGCGCGCGCTCGTGATCGATGTTTTTCGGAAAGCAAAATACGTAGTGCATCGGTTAAAGTAATCTCTTCACTTTTTCAATACGTCGTGCTTAACGATATCGCTATGGGGCATGTCCTTCTATGGTGTTGTTTCGTGGGTGGTCCCCATTGACGAGGTTTAGGGGGAAACCAAGTGTAAATTCCATAATAAATCATTAAAACTCATATAATCGTCTATGCCGCACATAAAACTGCACATTTCTTGGGAAATGAATAAAATGTCAGTGTTAATTTATTTCCCCAATATCAGTTGACCATAGATACACTAACTTCAGCAACATGGAGCTAAAGAGATTCAACTTCAACCGGCTCGGTATGCGGCGTAGAAAAAACACTTCAGATCCCTTTTCAATCTGGAGTGCAGGACCATTTTTTATATTGTCTCGCGGTTGAAAAGACTCAGGGGTTACCACCTCTCCTATTTTAGACCAAAGTCTTTTTAATGACGTAGCGCAAAATACTTATCCTCATGTCGCAAATAAATAATTCTTGAAGCTGCTATAGTGCGGTATCAATTAACTTTGTCCATGTTTTTCATCATTTATTCGAAAAGGAAGAAAGACAAAATCATGCCAGAATGTTGCTGGTCAAGCTTTGACTAATAATCTTGTGCAGAATTTAAAATCCGTAACTTATGCTTAACTCATTTGTATTCAGTGGCGTAACAGGCGGGGGGGGGGGGGCAGGGGGCAGGGTTCCCCCGACGACTTGGCAGGAAAAAATTGACAAAAATCATGGCTAAATCGCCGTTTTTTAGAGCCCTCTGACCGGGAGAATTGGCCTTTTGACCCCCCGATAGGAAATTTACCAGACTGGGAAATTTGCCCACTCAGAGCGGGTAGGCCCGTTACGCCACTGTTTGTATTCAATTAGCGTCAATTTAACCGAGGCTTTCAGAATAAAACCCCCTTTAGGGTCAATGGCCTATATCATAATGTAAACTGGTTATTTATTGTGAAAGATACGGGTATTTGTTACTCTCAACTGGAATCGTGGAGGTGATAACCCTGCATACAAATGGGTCCGCATACCGGGCCCATTGTACTATCTTTAGTTAATGGTTGCTGAAGTCTATACCTATTCATTATAAGAGAAAATTGGATTGACATTTTATTCATTTTTAATAAAATGTGCAATTTTATCATTTCTTTCCATAAATAATACACATTTTAAAATTTAATTCAATAATTTTACAAACACGGGTTTTGTCTTATCCCTTTGAAGGGACTACGGAATTTATTACGCAGCTTGTTATTGGTCTTACGCCCCATAGTCCTAATAAGAGCTTCGCTCCGCATTCGCGTTTAATCAATTGATTCGCTAAATCAGCAATTGCAACAATCAAAAACAACACAACAACAATACAACCAACACAACACACATTATACAGAGTGGACGTATACACTCCCGGGAAATGTCCTTTGCTCGTTTGTCAATCTAATATGAACTACAACAAAAACTGTTCCTGTTGTAATTGGAGGATATCGCATTCAGCTGCCTAAAACGGACTCATACCATCTATATACACAGGAACATAGACTGCAACATATATACACAAAAGCTAACATACCGGTATAATGAAACAAACATATCAATTACAGACACTATCAGTGATTTGAAAAATATTTCAAATTTGCAGGAATAGCTTTAAAGTGAAGGATAAGTCTGTATAATTCTCATAATTTACTTTTTCCAACTGAAGAATTGACAGAAAGGAAGAAAACGGCAGTGTTCCAAGATACGATTCATTCTCCATTCAATTACGTGTTGTAGTAAGTGTCCGTACGGACAGTAATGACTAAAATTTCCGATTTTGTCCTTATTAGGCTGCTTCTGGTCTTATCATTTACAGGGTATGTTAAGATACCTGTACTTGTTGTATACATGCAAAAATCTGATTTTGATGATTTTCCGATTTTTTTATCACTGATAGTGAATTGGATTAGAATTATATTTTATCACAGTTCCGTGCAAAAGGAAAGAGTTTCAGTGCCATTCTGGACATGGTTGCTTGAATGCGTCTTTACTTTGCGACGGCTATTCACAATGCCTGTACTCATCGGATGAAAATGTTTGTGGTAAGTGTTTTGTTTTTGTTTTTGTTTTTGTTTTACGTTGGTTGATCTAAGACTAGTACTCTTAAAGGTGGGTGACCCGATCGACGTCATCGTCCCCCGCTTTACTCCATACATTACAATTACATGTCGAAGGTCATATGAGGTAAACAATATTGTATTTTGAAATGCTTTCGGCTGGTCAAAGGAAACATGTCAAAAGTTAAATGGAACAAAATTTCTTGAGTTTGATGTCCCGAGGAGGGCGCCCTCAATTTTCAAACAAATTGTGTTTTTTGCATATCCATAATGCTTGTCCATATACTAAACACGATGTGAACTAGCTAAGCTCAAATCGAAGTCCTTCATATAGAAAATCGCAACTTTGTTATAAATTTCCGGATCCGGAAATTTAGTTATACACAGTATCCTATGGCACTGTATACCACACATAAATGTTTACTGCATGCAAACGAAAATCCGATACATCTCAAACTTTGGAATTGGGCATTTTAGGTGACTATCTTTAGTTCTAGTTGACTATTTTTAATAAATACACAAAAAATGTATTTCAAAAATCTCTGAGTCAGACTTTAAGTTTTAGTACCGGAGGACTGATGAGCTCATTCACTCTACCACTAATACAACAACTTATCGTGAAGTAAAATAGGCAGCACTTCTGATCCACGGATCTTCGTGATTGTTTGTTTCGTTGTTTTTGTTTTCGTTTATTGTCTTGCACAGGTATCTGTCAGGAGGAGCAGTTCTCGTGTTTAACCGGGTATGGCTGTGTCGACCCCAGCCTCGTTTGCAACAAAATAACCGAATGTCTGGATAACTCGGACGAGCTGTGTTGTGGTATTTTACCAGTCTTTTCTGAATATTTTATATGTTTAAATTATCGGTGGTAGGTAGTACTACGCGGAGAAATTAAAAGACACCCTTCTGGTTTTCGAAAAACTCGTGTAAAGTTTAATATAATACATCATTTTGTGCAAAGTAAAGCTGATTTTTACAATAATCTAGATTGAAAACATTTTCATTGATCATTTTAATCATGCCTTAATATTCTTTCTTAGATTACTGTGGAACTAGCCATATTTTACTCACACATGAACCCTATTATATGAAAACAAGTCTCAGTGATGCCTCGTATTGTTTCTACGGTAACAATATGGACTGCACTTTCTTCTTCACGGCTATGAATGGAAGCTTCACTGTTATTGACTTCTATCTGTTAAATATTGAGACCGATCGAGATTTCCTTACCATTGGGTATGGCCATAACATTAGTCCTTCCTCAGTGGTGATGCGATTGAGTGGGCTGGGTGCTCCTAATTCCATAAATATCAACTCAACTACTATATGGATCGAATTCACAACCGATTGGAAAAATACTTGGTTAGGATACTATGCTGTTGTGTATTCATCTGCCGAATTTGGTAAATATTTATTGCATTATTACACCATGATTTAATTTGTGTTCAGAGGATAAATAACAACATAATATTGTTATTGTCTAAATCATTACATTTGTAATCCATTTAGATTGACTTTTAATCTAAATGAATGATGATATTTTTAAATTTGATTTTAAAGAGACACGAGGAGATTTCCAGAAAGACGCGCCCCCATTTTTTTTCGAGCCCGGGTTTTTTTGCATATTTGAAATGCTTTCCAATGTATTAGACCACACCTGAAGTGAATAAGCCGAATACGCCGTCTTTATGTAATAAGATGATGAATTAGTACTTTCTGTCGTGCACGTCAGAAACTCAAAGCACGGCGTTCTATGGGGACAATTACGATAGTCAGGCAAGTTCAAAACAAGGTTTGCGGTTTTCTTCGTGCTTGTTTGTCAAATAAACCTTCGAAACGTTCTCGGTAGGTGGTCTACGTCCGATCAAGTGCAATTTGAGAGATATGTGTATCCTCAAAAAAATCTCCTCCTGTCACTTTAAAATGAGACCCACTTTTCATATAGACGCTTTTGATTCCAAAGGTTAAATGCACACAGGAAATTATTCCTGCCCAGCGAAAAAATAACAAGTTTGGCTTGTTTAAGTGTAAAAGTTGTAATGATGTGAATGCCTTTATTTCAGTGTCCTGTAAGAAAGACGAATTTGTCTGTAAATCCGGATATGGATGCTTGGACATGTCCAAAGTTTGTGATAATTACCCACAATGCTTTGATGGTTCAGACGAGTTTCAATGTGGTAGGTGGAAACAAGTTATTACTCATTTTACGTCATATGTGGGTTCTTATTAAGGAAAAGGATACCGGGTAAATGATAACAACGGTTGAAAGCTTGAAGTAGGAGCCAATCGCTAAATGGCTGTGGTAAAATTGGCTGTTCTTCAATAAGGAACACATAATATATATGATATGAAGTCAAATTCCGATAAGGTGTAGTGAAATTTCAATGTTGTATTTTTATTTGGCTTGTGTTGACAGCTTTTGCATCTTACTATCTTGCAAGCTGCTTTTTATTTTGTTCACGTTGCCACAAAATCCTTCTAGTTGTACCATGGAGTTATTATAGTAACTATAATTTACTATAATAACTCCATTGTGTTAGTTTAATAATTAATTCAAAGTAAATTACACGCATTAGCCTTTCTTTCTCATACACTGAATAATGGTTTGATTTAACAATGCCAAGCCTGATATTTGCGGAAACTATTATGGTAGTGAATTGGGATTATTGTAAATTGGTAAAACAGATGTCAGCATTTCAAAATTATCATCATTCAAGTGTTAAAATTTTAAATATGTCTACTTCGGAAAATCGGCACACCATTAAAGACAACCATTCTTTTTACAAGGATCCTAAATATGGTTGAATTTCAAGAAGAACACTTAGAGCGAATCCCCATAAAAAGTTAGATAATAATAATAATAGCAGATATTTATATAGCGCCTTATGCTATTGGCATCTAAGCGCTTTCACAAATGGCCGCTGATCACTGTGGCCCAACCATACCATAAACCATTTTGCATCATTTCAAGGGATGCAGCAGATCGGGATCAGCGCTTTCCCTTATCAGCAAACATACATCAAGATAACCATCGCAGCCGGGACCAGCTTCCCAAATATCGCATGGGTAAATCGGGACAACCAAGCGGTTAATTTCTTGTCCAGGAAAATTACAAGATAGCTGAATCTCACAGGGCTCGAACGCACACCTATACGCATGGATGAGCACAAACACTGGAGTCGAGCGCTTACCTGATTGAGCTATCTTGTCCGCTAATAGATTGCTCTATTGTTCTGGTAATATAACCATGTTTCAGATAGGTGTGAAAATGTATTTTGTTTTTGTTATTTATTTATTGTATTTAATTTCGGATAGATATATGCGAAGATGGATGGTTAAATATTGCCTCAAATGAGACGATCACCTTAACATCACCAGGGTATCCCGAGCTTTACCCTGTAAATACTGATTGCACCTGGATCATAACCGCATCCGATGCTGGCCGGCTTCTCATACGTTTCATAGACTTTACCATAAGTGGATGGTTATACCAACATACTCTTGAATATCTTGACTTTGGCTTCGGAGGAACTGTAAATTCATCGTTGCTTGTTTTACGTCTATGGGGAACATTATATCCACAGTCACTTATAGTTAGTGCATCGAGTATTTGGATTAATTTCCATTCATCCATAACAACTGATTTTAACAACATTGGCTTTTATGTGGAAATCAGCCAGTCGAATAGAGATGGTATATAATTTAATTATGAAATTACACGCGTAAAAATGTAAATGTTTTCTGAGTTAGTACATTCAAGATGTTTCAAGGTAACTTTACGTAGGTATATTTCCTTAGGATTTGAATATTACGTTCACTCGATTACTCGTTACAGCTACATGCGAAATTAATGAACTTTCATGTTATTTGCAACGTGGGCTTCTTTGCTCATTTTCCAACCAATTATGCGACGGAAATACCATATGTCCGAATGCAGAAGATGAACAGAATTGCGGTGAGTAGAACAAAAAAAAAATGAAAAAACAATTATTTAGGAATACGAATTTGTTATTTTGTTGTTTATTTCCAAAGTTTGGACTAATTTTGAGTGTGTTCTCTAGATAAAATAACACTACATAATATGACTGCCAATAAGTGAAAATGTAAAAATATACCTACATAATACAGTCGCACTTCCCTCTATTCATGCAGAAAGGATATCACTTTGCTGAGGATTACATCGCGGATTTTATATCTGCAAATTATTTGCTATGGCACATACCTGACTTTTTCTCGATGTGTGTTTAGATATAAATGATCTATATGGTTCGTAAGCACAATTTTTGTAATCATAACCGGAAATCGCCGATCTTAATTGTTTGTACTCGTAGAGTCAATGTTTTTATAAGCAGTTTGCCAATTTTATAACTTTTATAACTCTGTTGAGGCATACCCTTTTGGCTAAGAGCAAATTCAAAGAATTTGCCAGGGTCTTGCCACATCACGTACCCTTGCTTTAAATATTGTGTCATTGGAGAGGCTGGAGATACAGTTGCTCAAGATAGATTATTGAAGACATATTCCCAGATTCACTTGATGCCAATATTTTTTCTATATTAGTTAAGTCAAAATCCTCAATTGCGTGACTAATCTTTGCCAAGTAAGGTTTGACGATTGATTTGACTTCAAAGGACATTTTAGAAGGTTGTTAGCCCACGTGTCCCTCTGGAAAATGTCGGCAATTTCCACAGGAGGGGGGTAAAGTGTCTACAGGGGTAAATTTTAAATAATGGTCCAAATAACCATTGAAAAATCCCAAAACTGCAACTTTTGGTTTTGGGGGTTTGCGTCTTTCGGGCGTTCTATTTCAGCCATTTCTGCACGTTTTTTTACAAGCCAGGGTATTAAATGAAAGAGCAAGATCTAGGCAACAAAATGCATATTTCAAAAACTTTCAAAATGGTCTGACTTTGGCACAGTACTGATCGAAAACATGCCGAGATACTCTTTGTGCCAGGTGTATATCAAAAATGAATAGACGATTGTTTCGATATAAAATGTGCGTTTTGACGTCTACTATAACCTTTTTAATCTGGCACGATTTCTCTTTATGCCAGGTGTATGTGGTGTTCCTGTTATTCAGTTGCTCTTTTTTGGCTATCGATCAAATCTCACATCACCAAACTTTCCGGGTTACTATCAACCAAACCTTAACTGTGTTTGGATCGTGTACGGCTTGAATCCGTTGAAAGTGGTTGTCGACGTCTTAGAATTTCAACTGGAGAATGGATATGACTTTCTACTTTTTGGAAATGGACCAGACTCTTCAACCAGATCATCAATGATAACGACATTGACGGGAACCACTAAGCTTCACACCTTAACTGCAAACCACTCCAAGATGTGGATTGAAATGCTAACTGATAATGTGGTATCTTGGCAGGGGTTCCTGCTTGAGATAACACAAACTTCCAATGTTAGCAGTAAGTTGAAACATAATTGGGGAATCTTTCCCTGTGATTGCATTTTGATAATTGATAAACAAAATTAGTGGAAGTATCCATGCCAGACCTAATTGACGTCGGCAGTGGCTGTATACTTTTTCTTGTCTGAAGTAAGAAGTGACGACGCGAGCGTATATCGCAAGCCATAAAGGCCATAACGTATTGCCGCAACGCGTTGCGAGAAAGTAGCAACGCGGTTGGCGTTCATTTCGGCAACGCGTTGGTGTAGACCGATCAAAACCATGATCGTTGCTACTTTCTCGCAACGCGTTGCAGCAATACGTTATGGCCTTTATGGCTTTCCATAAGCGTATACCCGTGCCGCCTTTCAATTGCAGTGCGTTTGTGCTTTGCGTACGCGTCCCTACTTCGTACTTCGAGTGGGACAGAGTATAGTAAATGTCTGTGTTACCCAGACAATATACTTATAGGATTATGCAGTATTAGGAGAGAATGCAGACATTGACCAATTGCTTCCTTCGTTAAGGAGATATGGTTCTTGAAATATTAATATGTTAAACAAAAAAACATATCCGGTATATAAACGCAACTTCTTATTTTAGGTGTGGGTAGCTCTGATGACTTCCACTGTGGAGAAGGTTTTTGCATTGATCCCAGCGCTAAATGTAATGGATTCAAAGATTGTGTGATCAACTATGCTGAAGAAATAGAGTGTGGTAAGTATGACACATGGTAGTCGGGGAAATTGGGTGCGTAATAACATTGTCCTGACAAAGCGTATTATTATTTCAAGTGGTGAGGATAATTCATAAGAGAATTCCATGTTCAAAGTATAGAAATAACACGTAGTATTTGGGCCTACTGAAGTATAATGATGGCAAAAGCTAATTCGAGACACGCGTGACATGTCGCGAGTATTTGGCACAAGCCATAAAAAAGGAATTGTTATCTAAGTAATATTAAACATTTTTAACATTACTTTTCTCACCAGTCGACGTATTTTGTCCTGGATCATATCTGTGTGACGTATCTGCAGAGGTCACATTGAGGTCATGCGTAGAGATGCATCAAGTGTGTGATGGAAATATTGATTGTCCCGCAGGAGATGACGAGATACAATGTGGTAATTTTTTTGTTAGCTACATTGTTAGGCAATGTGTTCCAGATTAAATATATAGTACAAGCATACCAACAGCTATCTTAACACTGAACTAAAATCGCCAAGTTTGATTTAGCACTTTAAAAGTATGGGGGATCCATGTAAACCCAATGGTTTTTTTCGCGTGGTCATGTTCTAACTCTAACTTATTTTTGCCCGAAATTTATGTAATTGCCTGGAACATAATTGTGCATTCCCATGAAACATCTAGAAAAAACTGCATATATTGGTGGATAACCAGAACTGGCTACAGAAACCAAGCACTCAACAGAGATCCAGCTAACAATAAACGACATTGCCAAGAGTCTCGAAAAGGTGAAACTGTACACAAGGTTATTCTCGACTTTTCGAAAGCATTTGAACAGTGCTTCAAATCATGAGAGATTACCATAAACTCAACCACCATGATCAGGAGAAACCCCTTCATGGAGGTTCCGTACAATTTCTTGACAGAACGCACACAATAGTGGTTTGTAATGGTGTTTAATCAGAACAAAAAAAGTCATCTCAAGTGTCCCGCAAAGTACAGTGACAGGTCCACTTTATTTTCTCATCAACATAAATGACTTGGCAAACATCTACGTAACAAGGCCAGACTCTTCGCAGACGAATATTCATCTGGAAATACTAGCGAAGAACTCTACAATCAGACCCGATCTCTTAAGCAGTGGCACATAAGGGATAGGATTCAATTCTGCAAAATGCTATTACATAAGACTAAGTTTAACCACCAAAAACAACCACCATCACACACACCAAAATCTTGAAAATATTTTCTCTGCCAAGCGGCTCAGGTTTTTGCAGAACATCCCTTGGAGTGGAACTTGACCATCAACTCAACTGCATGGACTGTCCCCATATATAAGATCATGAACAAGGCAAATAGAGCACGTGGTATACTGAAACGCAGCCTGTGGTTTTGCCCGGAAGATATCAAAGAAACAACTTATAAAACTTTAGTCAGACCAATCCTTGAATACAGGAGTTGTGCATGGGGTCCGCACAAGAAAAAAGACATCCAGAAATTGAGCGGGGTCCAAAAAGCTGCAAAAGTTGTAAGACAGTTAGTAGGGTCTCAAACATCATTAAAGACTTGACTGGGAGTCACTAAGAAAGACGGAAAAAAATATGGGCCACATAATCATCAACAACATGGTGTATATCAATGTGGGGGAGCATAATATACTATCCAAATCTTGCACATTCTATATTTCTGTAGATAAAAAGCGGTGTCCCGAGACATGTGAATGTGGTTACCAATCATACATGGAGATTCATTTCAACAAATTCTTCAATGTAACCCCCCCCCACCTGTCCTTACGATTGGTTCCTCTGCTAAATCAATACCAGAGATAACGCGTTCATTGTGAGTATGTGGTATTCTGATTAAAGTACTACATATGCTTTTCCAATACAAGAGGAATGTATGAAAATAATCCTTATTGTATTGATTCGTTTGTCTATTTGTATGCAGGGAGTTGACAGGAAGCGATATGGCTGAACTACAACCGGCTAATTCAAACATTTCCACCACATGGAAAGCCTGTAAGGAAATATCTCTAATTTGTATTTGTTCTTGAAAGAATGTGTCTATATGAACGTAAATGTATAAAATGCTATAGGTTCTACAAAGAAGCTCTTCTGGGCACCGTGGTCCAGTGGGTAGAGCTATATAGCAATGAAACTGAATGTTGTTCGAGTTTGCTGCGACCTAGTGTTGTGCAATTGCGCAAGGCACTTTACCTGGTTTTTCTAAAATATTTGCAAATATTTTCAAGTTTCCAGGAGTGCACATGGTGACAGTGGTAGGGGAATATCAATATAAACTGGCCGGCCTAAACATAATGGAAGCGAAATGATTCTGACAATATCCTGATGGCAGCATAATAATGATGGCCTTGTCTGTTGTTATGCTTAGTGCATTATAAATCGGGTTATCACTATTATTCACCAGAACGTTTCATAGAAATTCGTATTATTTTTGCTTTGCCCGTATCTAATAATATTTTTAATTAAAAACCTTTCTTTTACACCTAAATGATAGGGGTCATGTTGAAAATTAACCGTTTTTTTGCGCGCGTGTGTTTAACAGCTAAATTTATTTTCGCCCAAGATTTCATGTAAATCGTTAAATATGTTGCGCCTATTTTAGCGAAGAAAAATTCAAATCGCCTAAGTAGCATAAAAGCATTTGTGGCGCTATTGTCTTTTTCCCTTAACAATCTGTACTGAGTATTACTTTTGAAAAATTTTATTTCAGCAATGGGTCTTTATTTTATGAGTCACAAGTTTTTGGACCGCATTTGAATTTGTATAACCGATTTTTTTTTAATTTGTTCTGTTATGTGGTCGTGTCGATGTACCCCATCATTGACCAGAGTTGACAACGGCAAAGTTGTTTTCATGAGTCCACAAGCCGTCCCACTTGATATTATGCAGCCATTTGATTAATTGTAGTTTTCAATCATTTCTCAAACATTTTAAAGTTAAAAAAAGAAAAATTTGTTATATTTTTGAACGTGATGTAGCATTATACAAATGCAGACATAACAATCTATTCATCTCCATTAGGTCGCTTGCAGGGAACAAGTTTGCAAGGATAAGAATTCAGACATTTGTTGGTTTGTCGACTGTAGTGTGGCTGTAAGTAACGTGTATATCATACGTCTTCTTCTTGTGGTTTACGAAACTGTTGCAGAAAGAACAGCTTAAAATGTATTACATAACATATTTTCTTTTGTGGAATCGGCAAGGGGCACACGTGGTATTTTTAAAAGCTTGTTTCGAAGTAGCTTCAACCTTACTCAGGCAAGTAAGTACTTTGAAAGAGTAGACTTGTATAATTTTGGTTTGTGAAGAAATACTCAAGAAATGGGAACCAAAAGGCATATACAGACATTAGATCAATAGTAATGATAATAATAATTTGACGCGTATTTTTCATTTGCTGCCTAACAAAAGTATCACTGCGTGCGACGTCCACCACCGGCTACAGTTTTGACAGGATCCATAACCCTAACCCCACTCCATATACCACCCCACGTGCATGTGCGGGGGTGTTCCTTTCCTTTCTCTTTTTTTCTATTTTAAGTTTTTTAACTTTTTTAATTTTTTAGTTATTTTAGTTTTTTATTGTTGTTTGTGTGTGTTGTTGGGTGTTGTTAGTGTGGGTGTGTGGTGTGTGTGTGTGTGCGTGTGCGTGTGGGTGTGTGGTTTGACGCTGGTCTTCCAAAGACACTTTCCCGAATAACCACTACTGAATCTAACAGAATTTGTAAAGAAAAGGATATCTATCAACGTAAACACTGAATGCTCCGAAATCACACAACGCTACATGAATCGTCTCTGACGAAGAAAACCACTGAATCGCAAAATAGCTCACAGTATAGAATTAATTTTGACTTAAATCACTGAATCTTACAAAATCACACTTATGTCCAGTCATTATAAGCTACAAAATCTAACAAAATCCTAGAAATAGCACACCAGCGGCACACTTTGTGAGATTTTGGGAGATTTGGTTGAGTTAGGGTTAATATTTAAAATTATTTGCTTTTATCTGATATTTTAATCAGTGACTTGTCGCACAACAAATTGGAATATTTTGAGATGAGTGACATCTATGAGGACATGTAAGTATTGTTGTTCGCTTTAAATGTTGTATCCTACTTACCCATAAAGCATCCGATAGTGTTTTACAAATATACTTTCTAGCAAACAACACATATATATTCCAGTTGCATATATCATAAAATCACCCAATGTTGCGAACCGAATGTCATGGCATCTTTGGGTGGCAATGGCATTTCAAGTAGATAATAACTTAGGATACTGCTCTGGTAGCCCTCATAGTACCAAAAGGTGGGACCAGGCAACAGCAAATCTAATATCAAATTTGGATCAAAAGAGTATCTCAAGACAAAGCGGTAACATAGCACTGTTTATGACCAGTTTTATTTTAACTAGCTTTAACATCACAATTTAACGTTGTTGCCAGCTTGGTTGAGTCAGAGGGAGTTGACTAAAATAATGTTCAATCAATGATTGCACTGATGAGCAATGACACAACTATATGCTTTTCTTTAAGTAGATCAGCTATTTATAATATTTTTCAAGGTTTTAATGATATATATTTGGTCCTCCATATCAGCCTCAATGATAGTGACACCCAGAAATACATTTGACTGCTTTCAATGGTTGAAAGATCTGCAAACCCTGTAAGTATTACCATATAGTGTGTTGTATCTTTTGGAGGATTGGACCTTTTTGGCGTGTGGAATTTGTAATTCTTGGGGGAATTGTATTCTCATTGAGTACAGTTATAATGGGCAAAAACTACAAATCGTGGATTGAACTTTTCAATTACCTGTTTGGGTTCAGTAAAGTGTATTGTCCTAAACTACAATGCATTTATAAGAAAGTTTCACCAGGGGTACGCAAACGCGTCTTTGTAAACAACGGTCCCTAAACCATTGTCAACGATGTCACGATAATGGTTACTTCCGAGTTACTGCGATTTTGTATCTTGTTACTGGAAAGCTGCTCTTATAAAGGAAAATGTATGAAATACTTCAAGTCATATTATCTGTTACTTTTGATACCTCAAAATGTGTAAGTTCCCATAATGATTCTGGCAGAAAACACATTCTAAGTAAAAAAATGGGGTTATTTAATGTATTGTTAGATGCCGCTACTACGGAGCTGTTATGAACTATTAATTGTAGGCATTACAATAAAGTCATAAGAGTCAACGGAGATTAATAACAATTCTATACCTGTGCCCATATTGAAAATTCAGCATTTGATTGGGCAGGTTAATGCATTATTCTGCCAATAATGGGTCGACAACTGCATTTCTTATTAACTGAAGCTGTTTGGGTAATAGAATAGAAATAAAGGGTTGCAGGTGTCATTTATGGCTCAAATGTAGCCTCGGCCATAAAAACTGTAAAATAATGGCTCGGCTGAGCCTCACCCATTATTTAGTTTATCTGACCTCGACACTTATCGCCCATAAAGGACCTGCAAACCATTTATTTCTAGTGTGAAGTGCGTGTGCTGGTGTGTGTGTGCGTTGTAAGCAGGCGAATCTGGTGTGCGTATGTGTGTCTAATTGTGGATGAACTATAAATTTGAATGTGTTCTATTCCATGAAGTGATCTTTCAGAAAACAGGATGGAGTCCTCAACAGCAGTCTATTTCACGAGCTTCATCTATTGAAAGAACTGTGAGTTAAACTTTATACCTTTCATATTTTTATATGATTTTGTACGCTCTTTGCACATATTAAATAAATATTGACGGCAGCGTTTAAGTCAAGAAACCTTCTAATTCTCAGCGGTCCGTACCAATGACACCAGGGTGAGGAAATTCACCTCCAATAAGGATTTATCATGATCAGATATATTTTTTGTCGCTTACAAATTCTTGAACACTTTTATCCCTAAGTACTGACTGGTGTGTAGTGCAATATGCGAACATTGCATTGCATTAGGGATTGATGGAATCACCTCTAATTCCCTAGATGCGTGATCAAAAGATTCTTGCATTACATGCGTGATTTAACATTTTAATCCCTGCGGTCTACCCCATTTCCTATATAGAATATCTCTGATTGGCTCATTATATGATACAACCTATGAGTAACCAAGCAAAACAGACCTTCTATAACCCTAGATTAACTAATTCATTTGACCGGTAATACCCACGGATTAACATAAAAAATATAATACAAAATATCTAAAATATACCGTATAGGTTTGGTAAACTTTTGCGTATTGCAATTGTTACTGTTTCAGTTTTTCAGTTTCAGTTATTTCATTCGAAACAGAACAGAATTTAACTGAATGGGAGAGATCAAATAAACCCCGAAGGGCTTTAAGGTTTTGATCCCCAGCCCCATGGATACGACAAAATGAAAAAACGTGTTCCATACTCAGAGGCCTTAGGAAGGAATGGATCCATGTTGTATTGTGTACAACAATGTTCAAAACCTGGTAATAACGAACTATCTCATTTATCATGGTTCCATTAGATTATCTATGATGTTCCCGGTACTGCGGCTGAAACACTGACGCCTTTGTGTTTAAGGAGGAACTACGCACATTGTAAGTTTTGCGTAATAAAACACGCACCTTAGATTTAATAACATCAGCCTTTCCTTTTCATAGGGCAAACTATATCTATTATTCACTTAATTCGAGAAGGCCGACAAATAAAAAATCCTTGATCGAACACAGGCCCTCCCTATTGCTCTATCACTTAGCTAACAAGAATCGCATATGAAATGGATGCGGGTGTAAGGCTGGTGCTTTCAAACCAAGTGGCAGAGAACGTGCAAAAATAAGGGTCTCTGGGTGAGAGAAAGCCAAATTGCCCACAAATATGGGTTATTTACTTAAAAATTAGCATTTTTTAAACTTCTGTGGGTTTAAGAGTGAATATGTTGCAAATATTAAAAAGTAGAGATTATTGGGGTGATTTTTTTTCAAAAGTTTCACCCAACAACCCCTTGGAATGATTTCCATAAACATACAAAATATGAATTGGGGGTCAGAGAAAACTGTGACAATATAGATTTAGATTATAAAGAGGCTCGAAGAAACTGGCGACCACAGAATTAAATAAAGACGAAAAATATACGGTCTCGAACCCAGTCCTCTCGCTATCTAGGCGTGAGAATTACCACTGGACCACAGAGGACTGTGTTTACGTGGATACCAGAGAAACGAGCGCTAATGTATTTCAGTTTTTACAATATAATATAATATCATTGCATTTTTTTAAAATTTTTAACAAATATATGTATCATTTTCACAATCACCAGCACGTTTTATGCCTTTCTAAATCTAAATGTCTTCGCTGTCCAAATCCGGACCGCGACATGGAAGTTGCTCATCTGCGGACTACCGTGTCCATACTTGAAGTGGAGACACAGTCACACGATCTCTCCTTGCATATAGAATATATTTTATATTAGGAAATACACAGTCACACAAAACATTCTGGACACAGAATAAAGGATGACGAGCTGTCAAAGAGCCGAATGCGGCCCGTCAACCAAATTTAATTAACGACAATATATCTCAATATAATACCCTTAATATATAGAGACCGTGATTTTTGTTTTTGGGGTGAGTACAGTAAATGGGATGAGAAGTGTGGTGTAAATATAGTCTATCGGCCTAAATGTCCCAATCCTCTCCCGTTCCTCTAAAGACATACATTTTGCGACGCAATTGGCATTGATGAGAAATAATATTGATTTCGAAGACCTTTAATCAGTATACTTCATTATAATAAAAAAGGTAACGACAAATACTTCTACGAATACTTGAAATATCATTTCATAGGGTGATGGTGAGAACTGACTCAAGCGTTGGAGAATTGTCTGTTCAAACAAATGCATTCCGTGGCTTGCTGGCACTGGAGGCAATGTAAGTGCCGTTGACACATAAACATATGCAACATTTAAACGATGATCATCTCTAGTGTTCGCTTTAGAACAATGCTTTTATCATATGGCAGTTACAAAACAAACTCGGTTATTTATGGCTTTGCAAAGGAAAAATAATTTTGGTTTTCCTGGACGATTTCAACTTTTTGATTTCTAGTGGAGGGGCCTTGTAAAATTTGGTGGAAGTTCATGTTAATTGTTGGCAACCACCATAAATGTAATCTACTGGGTCTGACTATTCAGAAAATCGATGTTGCCATTTTTTCTGTTGACCTTTAGTGACCTTGGCACAAGGTCAAAGTGGTCATACATCGTCCCAAGTATATCGACCTTGGTACCAAAATGTGGCAAATTTCACAAGGAATATTGTAAGTGATATTTATTTTGTTATTTGACCTTTCGTTTTTTTGTAATATGCAAATAACCTAATTAGAGACAACAATATGCATAAAATTGCCAGGCCCAGTCCTGTCCAAAGCAAGAGTTAGGCCTCAAGTTCTTGCACAATGTAGTCATCTGTAAATACTCTACTCTGCTTAAATGTAGAATGAACCCTACACAATCCCCATTATTTCTTGCTATTAGCCTAATACCCATGGGTAAGTAAAGTAAAGCAAGTTGTTTTGTAAAAATGTGCAAGAGAAAATGATCGATGTAGTCTATACCAAATCCATGGAACGAATCGTCATTATTACCGTGAAATAACCACGATTCGCACTTCAGAGACAAAAGTATGTATACTATTATCTTAATCTCAGTCCATAGCTTTACCAGAGATGCAAATGTTGGGCCAAATTTAATGCAAATTTATTTGCCCTTTTTTCTTCAAATGTGGACTGATGCGGAGAATTTTACTTCAGATTGAGAAAATTTGACTAATTTTCCCAACAATTTTTAGAAAAATTGGGTTTCCGATTGAGAAAATATTGAAAAACGACCCATTGTCATATACCAAAATTGGCATGAAAAAAGAGGTCATTGATATACCAGAAGGCTAAAAATGAGACTGATGTCTGTGGCAAGTCCCCGTATGGTCATTTGTGTTGAGAATCCCCCCTGCATATACCCAACCCCATGCATCACAGCTACTATTAATGACTATTTGTTGGTAAACCAAATTATGTTACATAGTTTGTAAAAGAGTGCAAGACAAAATTGTGATTCTCTTCATGTGTATGATGCTGTGTCCTTTTCAACCATAGACCCTGAATAGTCTATAGGCTAAGGCAAGATCAAGTTTGAGTCATCCCCCACATAGCTGCTATTAATGCCCATGGTTAAGTAACTGAGTTGTGTTACACAGTTAGTAAAATGTTCCACACAAAAATGCGATTTTTTTCCATAAAAATGTGCCAGAACATGGAAACATTGTTACTGCTGTCCCCTGACTGGGCTGTCACTTAGTCCATAGATTGGTAGATGTTATATTCTTGTTCAACCAAATCTTTAAGTGTTCTAAACAACACTGTTATCTCAATTTAGCTTCTTTCTTTGATGAAGCTGTTTTCCCTGGTCTTAGTGTATAGAGTGTGTGCAATTAATCAGGGCCAATAGCCCCGAAATAATGATCTAAAATCTAATGATTCAAAATCATACCCTCCGCTTTGAGTTTGTTATGACGTATGGGCACTGGCAGTTATGGGGATGGGGAATATCCCGGGAAGAAGAAGGGAATAAGGCGAAAAAAAAACATACTAAGACATAGAAAAAAATTCGAGGACGCCTCTATATATACCTTACAACATAACAATTAATTATCTAACCAAAAAATTAAATACTACAAAAGCGTCGGCAAATTCTAAATGGAGAACACTGATGTTAGGGTGTCGAGGTCCTTTCCTATCCTCTCGTAAAATAAAAAATAGGCACCCTTCTGTCCCAATTAGTGTTGAGAAGTTTGACAAGAAAGTCCACCTTTGTAGTGGTGAGATGTTCAAAAAGGGCCATTTTTAGGGGGGTGAGTGTGCACTTCTAAAGGAGTTTAAAAAAGTACTGTAACAAGTAAAGTAATTTGATGGTCTAAAAGGCCCCCGCCTAAAAAGTACGGTAAGTGTAATTTCTACCTTAATTGATAAGTATGGCCATATTGACCCCTACAGCAAGTAGAAATGTGTGTCTTTGTAGGCTATACTGAATAGGCTCATTTACAACAAAAGGAGCCGAATTCGATACAAGCTCAAAATTTCAAAATCGTTACACTAATGTAAGTTCAAGTCCTGTGCAAGTGTGAAAGTCCACCCTTTTTTTTTCAGATTTCAGTGGTTTTGTTCCTTTTACGCAAAATCTTAAAAATATACCCGTTTACGTGTGTTCTTTGGTCGAACTCGCACACGATATCCCCTTATCAATGAAACAGTGAACCACCCTCCCGGGCCCTGGATGGAAAGAATATTAAAAAATCACACATGCGGCTGAGACTGAAAAGATACCTAGTAACACGACTTTTGTCTTGTAGTGCGAATCGTGGTTGTTCACGGTTATAAACAACAATTCATCCAGATTTGTTTAACCATCGTTTTACCAAGGGGTGGGGGGGTGGTAGTTCCACCCCTAGTGAACTTGCTCCGGTGCGCTCTAAAATTCCAAAAGCTTTCGTATAAAAAGCTTATGGGTAAACATTCTCTCATCCTTTCCATTCATTTTTCCAAACACTTTTAAAAAAAAATGGGAAGGTATACCTTCACCGGGGTGAGGGGTATGCCTTCAAAGTCGAAGGGTGGGTTGGGGGGGGTTGCCACCTACAGATATTTTATAGGACATTTTTAAAATATTATGCACAGTGATGGACTCTAAAAATCTGTATATGTAAAACTAGTCAATTGACATTAATTTAGAGCATAAAAACCGCATGAAAGCCGACATTCCTTAAGATTTATAGCGCAAAATTGGATTTTCGCCTATTTTATATGGAAAATGCCAATTTTGTCGGCAAAATAACTTATGACGTCATTGTGACGCCATACTAGGTATGTTGGTACTTATTTTGGTATCAATGAAAGAGGGAGAAAACACATAACTATACCACTGGTACCAACATCATAAGAATCATAAGCATCGGTGCTTATAACGAATTCTCGATTGGGGTGTAACACTTCCCCCCCCCCACCTTGCGAAAACCGTGTGTACAAAAATAAGTTTGGTATGACGAGGGTATAATAGACTAAATCAACATTTTCTTCTTGACATTTTCATGAAACAAACTTGGTTTCTTACATTGAAATGGCTGCGCCCGCAGGCGGAGTGCCATCTCTCTGTCATTGGCGTTGGGCCAGACTTCCTCATTTAATGTTGCTGTGGGGGTTAGACCACTCCTCCCGCCGCCGAGTCGTTTCATTCCCAGCATATGCGGTGGTAACCATTATACTCCTGGGGGGAGAGTTAGAGAGGAAAGACGAGGTAAAGTGCCTTGCCCAAGTTGCACAAACACATTGGCGAAGCGGGGCTCGAACCCCACAAACTTATGCTTATGGGGGCGTTGGGAAGCGCTGATCACTGCACCCACATCTGGTTCATTAGCCATGGCATTAATAGCCAAGGTATAAATGGGGGGTGGTAGGGTTAACATTGTGAAAAAACATGAGGCCTAAACTCTGCTTTGGACGGACTACCCGATGGGGTATGAATAGGCAATTTTGCATATTATTAGTATTAATTAGCGCTTGTCCCTATAACACGCACACAACAAAAGTCATTGTACAAAAAATTAAATAGTTAACCCAATTATCCTTGGACAATTTGCCACATTTTGATACAAAGGTTGTGAAGGACATTGATTTCAAAAACATTTAACATTTTGAACTTTGACCTTGTGACCACGGGTCACTAAAGGCGACAGAAGAACCCGAAACCAATGCCCACATCCGATTGTTCCCCTGAATAGTCCAGACCCACAGTTAGAACTAACCCCTTTATACTACGGTGCCACACAATACATGAACTTCATGAAATCACTCTCTGGAGAACATAGGCCCATCCACTTTTCCCCATTCATAATCCTTGTTCAAACCAACATGCACCATTGATAAAATTGCCAATTTTATGGTTTGAGACTAGGTTGGGACCTGTGAGAGTTTTGATAAATCGTTAAAGTTACTCTATTCATTTTGCTGAATATATGGATGAATCCATCCAACTATGGAGATTTTGGATTAACAGTCCAATTACAGATGGTGAGGTAATTAGCACAATCATGAACTTATTTAAAGCCCACTATCCAGTCATTTTTTTTTTCAAAATTCAAAAAGCAGATTGTATATCTATTTGCTAGTGCCCGGTCATATCAACACCTTATATACTGTTCTCTGTGAAAACAGACACTTAGACATTTTAGAGCGGTCTTGAAGATGCCAATTACGAAGTTGTAGACCTTAATAAAAAAAAGTCGGATCCGACTTTATTAGTAAACAAAAAGCATAAAAATCATAAATTCTTGACAAATACGGCGTTGTTACACTGAGCCACTTACAGGGGCCTCTACTACAACTATTTCCAATACAACAATGCAAAACTGTGAAAACGAATTATATTAGCCATAAAATTTGCTTTTGAAAAAAATCACTGATAGTAGCTTTAACTAAATGTAACCCTTATTCAGTCGACCAATTTTTGGAGGGGTGATCTTGTTCCGCAGATACGTCGATGACCACACGGATTGTTTGCTATTTTCACAACTAGAGAGTTGTACGACATTGGAGCCTTTGCCACCCTTGTTTAATTGCGGTAGTCTAATGCAAATACTTTGCAAGGGTAGTCTAGTGATTTTATGATTCAGTGCCAACTTTGGAATCTGTGTGTGGTGGTTATCCGAATCCTGAAACAATCCAAGACTCGTACCCCAAATAACACAACATTATTTATTTTGCTAGTTTAACGGTTTCAGATTTCCCAATGGTGTTTCTAATGATAATATTGGCGTCTGGCGTGATTCATACTATGGAAACGAATATTTTCGAAATTCTGATCAATGGCGTACGGGTCCAGTTTGCAAGACAGCTGATTTCTGTGCCTCATGCTAGCGAAGCTTTCTTCTGTTTTCTAAATACTTCAATAACAAACAGTAATATATGATCGCTTTTAAGTGTAGTTTTCCCAGTTGGACAAATTAAACTACGATCAAAATCATCCCAAATTGCTGTTGGAACGCTTTGGATTCTAGCAGTTCTAGTTGCTAGTGCCATATTAATTAGTCCAGGACCACAGCTGACTTTTATGATCTGGTCCGAATATGTATTGGCCTACCTTTGATTACATACCATCAAGTTTTAAAATTGAACCTATTGGCGTTAGCAGTCGCCTCTTACTTTGATTTACCTGGTAAGCAATGACACCAGCCACATGGTTATTTTTCCATAGCAATATTTCTAGGACTTACTTAGTTTGTTTTATGGCGATTTTAATTTTTACATATTCATTCTAGCATCTGTAAAGAAGTCTGGAAAAATGGCTTGGCCAACACAAGTATAAAGATGAGTAAAGATTGGCCATCAAATGGCAGCATCGTAGGAACGATTTTTATTTGCTGGTTCCCGGTGATAATGATGGGCGTGCTATCTCAAAGCGGTTGGCCTTTGTATCCCATTGGATGCCTATGTGTGGTCTGTTGTATTCATTTTGCCCATCATTCATCCTTAATCCATATCTGTACACTCTTTCTTGCCTATACCTGAATTTCTGATAATCAAAGAAATTAAAGTCAACCGAGCGCAGGATTGGAATGAAGGGCCACTGCTCCATAAACTTGAACAGAATCGACGTTCAGGAACCTATTAAAGCAATACCAACATTTGTTGAGGGTATCGCCCCATTTTCAAATTTGACATTTTTTTGCACAGTAGTTTTTTTTGGTAATTGTTCTAGTAAACTATCCCTGCAAATGGAATGCTCACAGTGCTGGCATTTTGATCATAAAAGCAGCGATTTTGTATCAGAATCGGCATCCCCGATTGTTTAACCGCGCCGGAGCTGGAAACTCCAAATTTCTGTCCTCCAGTGAGAAATAGTTCACCTCATCACCAAAATGACCTCTAACTTGACTTCCCTGAACCCACTGAACAACTAGTGGATGAGTCGAACTGAATATGATTTGTCATAGTTTGGCCAATTTCCCTGCTATTTCATAGTGAAAGTGACTTTTCCAGCAACCTTTGAAATTATTATCAGAAGATCTCAGATTTATTCTAAATTGTCTTTCTTTTTCGATACATATACATGTTCGAGCTTTATTAACCATTCACCGTATAGTTTACTAATCAATTACCAATTCAACTGTGCAAAAATATCAAAGTTTTGTTGGAAAATTTGGGGGCGCCCTCAAAAAATATGGCTGTTTATTGCTTTAAGAGCGTGTATCATTGATCAAATTTCAAGGTTTTTTTTTTAATAGTTATAAGTTACCATAGAATACAAAATAACATTTATGATTTTCTGGGATTTAAATATATTGCAATGTAAACATAAAAAAAACTTATCCAAAAATAAGCAGTGATGGCATTATTAACAAAGGTTAATTCACAAAATCCACAAAATTAATACAAACAGCAAAGAGTGTTCTTAATTTGTTCCTGGGTTGGTGCATTTGTTGTGTTTATTTACTTTTAAGTAACAGACATCTTGTTTGTTTTTTGTACATGTACACAAATATTATTTTTTTCAAGTTTCTCAGGGCTATTGTGACTAATTTTGGTGAAATGATAAGGGCAAGTGGAAATTTCGAATGGTCTTGCAATAACAAACCAAATGTTGACAGCCTCGAATTGTGTCTTGTGCTCGCTGTAACATCTTTAATAGTAGTCAGTTAAAGAAATCTACTGGAATGCATATCACCCGGGAGAGTTTGAGATATTTATTTGTTACTGGAATTTAAGTGAAGAGCGAAGTAAGCTCAATGAAGACTACACTTGGGTGATGCTAGATTCCAGAATAACAGTAAGTCTGGGGTCGAGTAAAATGTTCACAGGAGGCACATTTGCCTCTGATATTTTGGGCTGCCAGCACCTTTCGGGTACAGCATCAGTCATAAAATCCGATCAAGTTAATGTAACAATGTATTTCAGAATGGTATTATCTTCATGTAAAATACTTTGTTACAGGAATCTCTAGCAATAATAAAGCATATGATCAAGGGGCTCACGATTGCAATGACCTTGTCAATCAATCAATCATCAATAACAAAATCATAACAGTAATTATAGTATAGACCGTATTCAATAGCCAGCCATGTTGGTGGACAAGATAGACGCATTCCAGTACTACAATACATTCACCTGTCACTGATCCCTGTGCAATCGCTAAACATGGATCGATTGACAGCTTAAGTATTGTAGCCTGGAATGTATGAATTCTTGTCCCCCAACATGTCTGGTGGCCTGACGTCATATTGAATACGGGTCTATATAATATATAAACGATGATAATGTTGAAATAGAAGGGATAATATAGGAATATCAAAATTACCAGTTATACATACAATATAACAATGATTAATAAAAACCAAAAATGCTTTACCACTAATAAATTCCTAATACATATCAAAACGTTATTAATGGATTGCATTTGCCTTATGACCTTTAGCATTAATTAGTGCAAAATTTCTAGCGGAAAGTTGTTTTCTTAAACAGGACCCACTTCGAGGATACCCCACACGCAGATTACGTTTGTGACATTCTTTGTTAAATTAGACCACAAGTAGCAAAATTAGACACACCAATCATGGCGGAATAAGCAATACATAAGAAATGGAGTGACACAAGTATGACAGGAAACAATGAAACACATTGGTCACTTAAGTGAAATATAATAGTGTGCCTCATTGCATACATTCTTTAAAACACCCACAGGAATAAACATGTTAGTGTAGGCGTCCAAAATTTCCTATTTAATAGAGGTCTTCCACCTTCGGATATTAGCGGCATCTTGCCGGGAAGGGAATGGCAACGTCCATTCCAAATTTCTTTGTGGAGACTTTCTAAATATAAAGAACGTCATGCATGTTGGATATATGATATGAAAAAAGTATGGGTCACAATTTAAATAGCACAAGTAACTTTGGGTCGGGTTAATAATTAAACTGGATCTGAATGACGAAATATACGGGAACTAACACCTTCTGTTATTAGGTATGCATGAGTGAGTGAAAGAACTCCTGTTGTGTCATTTTCTCGATTATTTGTACAGGAATCTTTATATCTCTAAACAGTCAAGTTTCTTAGATTCATTTATTTAGGCTTATCGCTGAAAACGCCAAACTGAGGCACAACTATAACTCCCACGCAAACGTAGTACACTTTCGTTTTCAAATAAATATTATTAGTCGACAAGGAAAATTTTTGTATTTCATTAATTTGTCATTTGAAATTCATTTAAATATTGTTGAAAAAAAATCAAAAAAAATAAAAAAATTGAGATATTTTGACGTTTGAAGTGATGTAAAATTCGATTCATAACCGCGAGTTTTAAGTAATTATTATAATATCACAAATGATAAAGTATGTGATGCCAATCTTGGAATTGGTTTCGTTAAGAGTTTTAAGTTCATCCTATATATAAGGCATTACCATATTTTATGTGGCCGGGAACCTTTAAAATCGAGCTGGGTACTTTAAGACTTTTGAGTTTGATATGTCCATCACGTAACCAGAAATTACAGCGTGGATGTACAAGATATTATAAAATGATAGCGTGCACGCGTTTTTTAAATGCATGGACATTGTGATATAATTGGCCCTTGGCGGCCCTTGCACATGGCGTGCACGTGTTGTCTTGTATTCACGTGCAGGTTTGATGTCATGCGCGAGGTGGGTGTTTTTACTTGAAATGCAGAATACTTATTCCGGATCGATCAAACAAAAGAGTTCTTGAATAGGTGTGGAATTCTAAACCTGCCTACTGTCATGGTTTGATGTGTTGATATCCCGATTGGCAAGATTTTGGAGAATGTTGTTCTTCTCAACAAATAGTACAATATGACAATATATTGTGGGAGCGGGATGATTGAAAACATTTATCTTACAGGTGTCTACAATAAATTATGTGTGTATCAAATTTTTGCCATGCCTCTTAATATTTTTTCAACCAATATCTTTTAAAATTGATTATATAACATTCGAAATATTTGACAATTATCTTTTAGATGTTGGTCATGAAAGACGCGACCGTTTATAACCACGGGTGCAACCACATGTGCATTAACGTTCGTTTACGTTCAAAATGATAATATTAAGACCATGAGGTACTTCGTCGCCATCGAGCGGTTAGGTGCGCAAATACGAGATTTTGACCCTATATCCAGTGTTACACATGGTCAAAAGCAGAAATCGTCGCTGCGACTGAGAGTATAATGGGCTTCTGTTGGGACATTGCATAGGCAAAGCAGAACTGACTTAAAATACACGCACTGTGTGCTAAACTGGTGAAGATTTGCTAAGTATTTTTGCTTTTAGCTCTCTAAATATATATGTTTATGGACTCCGCAAGTATAACATGCTTTGCTCGGTACTACAACTATTTTTTTAAATTGATTAAATAATAACTATTTAGGATTATTTCTAAACATTGTTTCAAACTAATTTTTGATTAGGCGCAAGTTGTATCATTGAAAGATATTAAATTGAAAATCTCATTACAGTGTTGTACAACAATTTCTCTAATACGGTGTGCTACAAAACCCCAATTTAACTGTGTCATCAGATGTTATAATTTTGAAATTATTTGGTCAGTATTTTTTTTATGAAAAAGTTTCCAATTCAATAAATGAGTTGAATTCCTTTATTAAAAGTCAGTACTGATACTCATTGCAATATTATGGATATTGCTTTTGCCAAACATGTTGTTTCAATGTACGGGATATAAAAAGTAATAAAAACGTTTTGCAATCGAGTGAGCCGTGCTTAGAATTCTTAAACTACCCCATTAAACGATTTTATACATTTTACTTGGATGACTTGCTCGTCTCGAAGAAGTGACCACTCTTTCGAGCCATATCTTATTTTTCTAATTGATCTAAAAAACAGCAGGTCGTCTATCTGTAACAGGCCTTTTGGCTGTTGTAGTGAGGTTATGTTTGGCCGTTAAGAAAATATCATTTCTTTTGACAATTTCGATTCGAGGATTAAATCTATGCGTCTTCTAGCGTATTTTGGAGATTTTCTGTTAACCTTTGTGAAGAACGAACTAACTTTTGCATTTTTAGTGTCGACAAACCCATTTTTTTACCATAATAGTGTGGCATATCACACATATCGTAAGCGTATACATAGCGACGGAGGTAAAACAAAAATAAGAAGTTTTGTTTCGAGAAAATCGTATGACCAAAAAATCGCGAACTCTAAAGAGCGGTAGAACATCCC
The DNA here is from genome assembly GCA_023653785.1 of Ophioderma brevispina. Classification (NCBI taxonomy): domain Eukaryota; kingdom Metazoa; phylum Echinodermata; class Ophiuroidea; order Amphilepidida; family Ophiodermatidae; genus Ophioderma; species Ophioderma brevispina. The sequence goes on along the minus strand of JAMKCH010021351.1, from coordinate 117,569 downwards.
CATATATGATTACAAACAATCAAATCCGATAAGAAAACAAAAGACTAATTCATTAATTTTATTTAAGTTAATATTCATGAATTCTTACTTGATTAAAGGGATGGAATACATTGGAAAATTATCATCTTATCCGTCCTACCAAAATTTACCGCAAATTGGGAGTAGGTTCATGGACCCTAGTTAGATGTTGATATTTTCCTATGCTAAGCGTTATCAGATCCGTCATTATGGATACACCAATCGACGGTTTACGAACATCGTCAAACCACGTCCGTCATCGCGAACTTTCTCAACTGGTTTATGACATAAGGAGATGTTGGTGATGCCAAGATTTAGGCTTTGAACTGTAAATATAATATAAAGTTCTAGTAAAGTATAACATATTTAAAAAAAAATTTTACATATTTTGCTTGTGTCGTGATAAATTTAAGATGATAATATTTACTAACAAGAGTACTTAAAAAAGCCCTGGCGGGAAATCAAGTAACACTTCTATGACAGAGGGTGTTCACATCCGTCCTATGTAATACCCCGAAATTCTCGTTATGCAACAACATCAAAATCGCCAAATTTCTAATAAAGATTAAATTAATTAAGCACTTGGTCATATGAAGACTTGCTATGATAGTCCATAAATGATAAAAATTCAACATCGGTCACTATGTAATACACCCGAATCGGCTGGTCATTTGTTACCCCCTTCCAATGGATTTGGACATTAAGATGGTTTCAGTGCCATTATTTTGTCTGATGTGGTGGCAAATATGTATGGATCAGTATGTGAAAATCTCCATATCTACCTCATTTTTCACCAAAACGTCATTTTCAGCACAGAAAGTCGAAAATATTGCAGATTATGAAAAACACCAACTACGTCACAGCTTGAGAAAAGGTCAGGGTTCAAATTTTGTGGTTTTCATGCACGAATTTTTTTTGTTCTATTCTGATATATATATAATATATGAGGATAGTTATTATTATATAGCTTCTATATATATTATAGATATATATATCAAACAAAACGCGACGGATTTGTGTCTCACGTTTATATAGATTATATGATATATATAGAGAGATATATAGTATAGTTAGATATATAGAGTTATATAGCGTATATATATATGTAGATATGTAGATATATCTCAAAAAACGCGACAGGATTTGTCCAAGTTTGTGAATGAAAATTTAATGGGGTTTACGCCAAGGTGAGTAGTATCACCTTAAAGCACAAACGTGTTCCGCTTTTCAATGATATGTTATTCACCCCATACACGTTCAGGATGGCTGAGTAATTAATGGTTTTCAACAATGGGAGAAGAAAAATAGGATGAGGACCAAGTTCGTATAAGTGAAAACTGTTTGATTCCTCTTCAAATCGCCATCTCCTCTCTTTTCGAATGTTCAGTGAGGTGACTCATTACATAATCTTTGAATTTTTGCAAGGATTTGAGTGGAATTGGTTCTAGCCCAGCAAAAAAAACATGTGTATAGCTATGCTATTAATTTCATCAGTGTCCCAGATGCAGCACCATTGACTACAGAGCAAAAGGGTCTTGTGGGTAACTGCGTATGCTGGGGGGCGCTCCCAAAATCAAACCGAAGTGCAGAGGATGTTAGCACAGTTCCTGAACGTGACCCTCACCAGAGCACGATATGCGAAAGTTTAAGAGTACCAGGTACAGGCGCAGTCTTAATCGATGAGAACATTGAGGCAGTTAAACATCTCCAGAATCCAGAAATGTTAGGGCAGAACGAATATGGTATAGAAATTCCATTTGCAACATTTAATCGTATCACTAGACTTGATCTCAGATGGCATCCATATCAAATAAAAATTCGCACAAAACTTCTGGCCCGCGGACTTGCCTGACGACAAAGACTTTTTGTCAATGGTTAATTGACAAATGCAAGGAAATGCCGGTTCCTAGCAATCTTGTCAATGGCGATGAGTGTAGTTTTTGGGTGAATGGTTCAGGTGACGAATTTAATTTCGGGAGCATGCTCCAAAAGGTCATCTCCAGAATTCAATTTGATGTGAACTTCAGTCGAGAGAAGCTGAATGTTTGGGGTGGCATTTGTGGGATGGTTGTTATTGGGGGCCATTCTTTTCGAGAAACAACATGGACGGAATTGGCTACCTGGAAATTTTGAATCAGTATGTGAATTCGGAACTAATGGCAAACTTCCAGTTCAAGAGAGAGAGGAGAGGGTCTTAGACGTTTATGGTGGGATCAGGATGGTGCACCACCCCATCGAATGATAGCTGTTAGGACCAGGTTGGCGGAGGTCTTTGGGACACCGTGTGATTGACGCACTGCATCATAATGTGGAATGGTCACAACGATCACGTGATGCTTGCGATTTTCGTTCTTTGGGGAATCTCAAAAGGCAAAATTGTACCGCCACCGGCCCCGACCTTCCACGCTTCCCCGGGGGGGGGGGGGGGGGGGGCAGTGGTATTTTCAAAGGGGATATGATGCGTGACTATGGGACTTCCGAACATGCACCTAAACACGTATTTCCACGATCTAAACAACATCCCCTAAACAAGCATTTTTGTCGGTTTTCTACCGTAGACAAGTCTTTTGTCGGGTTTTGCTACCTAACAAGTAATCAATGCATAGTGTTGATAATATACCCTTTATATTGGCTTGCTCATGTGTGTGACTGTACAAATTACATTTTTGAGGATTTTGATCTCGCGTACATCACAATTTCAGTGTTACGATATAAAAACATACATTTTTTCCATATTTTGCTGTTTTGAGCACCCTAATCAATGTACGGCGGTACATCGCCTGTTGGAAAACCAGACCCTTGTTAACCACGTTTTCTTTTCACTCATCAGATCCACCTTGAACATACCAAGGCCCCCCCGGGATCGCTTCGTCTGAGGATAAGCCAATGAGTTTTTGAGCATTTGACGATCCCAGAGACAAAATGATTCGCAGAGCGGTTAGCGAAATGGAGACGCGTGCTCACCTATGTGTAGAGAGAGATGGGGCCTGTTCGGACATTGGTTGTAATTTCATTCTAAACAAAGATAATGGTAAGTTATTAAGATTATTTACTGCAAATTCCATTATTTTTTAATTTCTACAAGATTATTTATGTACAAAACTTGTCAAGCCAACATGACTTGCTGTCTTCAGAGAGGGGCTTTACTCAGCGCCTCCATTACCGTTTAATGAGCGAGTAACATAGTTATTGAAAGAGGAGAGTTAGCTTTTAAAGTGGTATATGTTTTTGCTGTTAACTTAATCATATTTTCGAGAAAATTGAAAACAATCCTGTTTCGTTTTTTTTATACCACTGATTAAACATCACAGTAAACAAGTATTTTACATTGGCGATCTTTGGATTCAGAGTGCTCTCCCGTTCAGGCAGAGCGTGCATTGATTAAAGTCAAACTGTAAAATAATACTGTTTTACTGTGATTTATTTATTACGCCCCACTACTAGTAGTGGTTGAGCACTCTCGACTTTTTGGAATTCAGACCCACGCTGGAAGTGCCCTGGTCGTTACACTATAACTTTTGTATCTACCATATATACATGTGGTTTGGTTAAGACACACCATGTGACATCAGCTTTTTTTTCCAATAGTCAATTTATGTTAAAGTTATTATGAGCCTTCAACTCTGTATGTTGTTCTGAATGCACGTGTGTTTTTAATTTGTAGTAGAGGCCATTGACTTCTGCACTACAAATAGTCTATAGTGCATAGCTGCACTTGTGTATTACCCGTGCATTATGATCTCTTGTCTTGTTCCTTATCTAAAAAGGTTTGTTTTTGGCGGCAAAATAGCCTATAGCTGAAGGCGCCTTTACAATCCAACAACAACACTGTGACCTCATCTTCTGAAAATCGGATACCCAGTGATCGGGAAGTTAGGGTATCACACGACGTGTGTTCCTGTCTTTAAATTTCCTTGGAATACTCCACAATTGCAGCTCTTTAAAGGGGGCGTGTTCCGATCGTCCTTTGGACCCACCTGATTTACCCGAAAGTATAGTATCGATTTTGATATCAGATGAAGGGCGTATTTTTCTCATTGACGTCCTGAATTGAGCCCTCGATCCATTTCATTCCATATATAAACAAAAAAAAAACGCCGTTTTGGTGATTAACCAATTTTTTAGCACAGTATTGAAATAGGGCCTTGCACTCTTATTGCGTTACCATCAAACCGCAAGTTTGTTTCCCACGGTACTTGATGGGGTGTTGTGCAAGTGCCAGCTCTCATATCAAGTAGAGAACACAATCACAAATCGGAACAACCGCCTTTTAAACACTTCACAAAAATTCTAATATATAAGTGATTTGCTTTGTAACACTGTCTTATTCATTTCAGAGGGGAATTTTGTGAGGGAAAGGAATGCTTACCCTCAGTACAAAACTTAGGGGCTTAAATTTTTAGGGAGACCATATATGTGGACATGTCAGGGTCCACCTTTAAAGTCGATGGTTCGTTGACATTGAATGACTTTCGTTATAATTGAATCATAAAAATCGTCAAAACGTCCAAGTTGTAATAACAGTCATGATTTATTGCATTTCCTGACCATATTCAGAATCTGTGAATATACCATCGCATCAGAATTATTAACTCAGCTTCTGTGTTGTGGAGGTCCAATTCTTGATTTACACTTTAATTTACCGACTTTTCACTTATATTTTCTCTCTGACCTTGTATCCTTCCTTTCATTCCTTTGTCTAGTTGGTGCAAAGTTCAAATTCTCAAAAGGGTCGAATTAAAATGTGCATAAAAGGATTTTAGTGGATGACTTTGTAACCAGTCAGCCCAAAGGAGCAATAAAATAATCGTCACTTTTATTTTGCTATGAGCTTGCAAAATGTGATTAAACTGCATTTATAAGTCCCTACTCGCCTTATATTTTTTCATATTTGCTGTTTGGATTGGTTTATAAAATTTTTACTTGATCTTTTTCTTTTTTGTTTTGTTTTTTATTTTTTTGTTTGCTCACATCAGGTGCAAAATAGGTCCAGTTTTCTATTTGGAATTTTTTTCTGGAATGTTTTTATTTGAATTTTGTTTGTTTGTCTTTGTTTATTTTGTTTGGTTTTTTATTTTATTTAACTATCATTATTTTTTCTGGCAGGGCCAATAGGTCAAAACCACCGAATAGTGTTTGTTCGAGAATTTCTCGAGCTGTCCAGAATCTAGAACATTCAGGTGGGATTATGTCCCAAAACATCTGAGAGCGTTTTGTTTCGAATATAACCGATCATATCACATGTTATTTAAAGAACATTAGGAGAGTTCCTGAAAGAAGCATCCACAATTTTTGTCGAACCTAGGTTTTTTACATAGTGGAATGCTTACCATGTATTTAGATCACAACCTGATGAATAGCCGAATACGCCGTCTTTAAGTATAGATGATGATTTAGAGTATTTTCTGGTCTGTCGTCAGAGAGAAAGTCAAAACATGGTTTTCTATGGGGAACGATTAACACCCAGTATGCAGTTTCAAAACAAGGTTTGCGGTTTTCTTTGCACCTGGATAATGTCCAATAAACTTCCAACGTTCTCGTAGGTGTCCTACAAACCGATCCAGTGAAATTTTGGAGAAATCATATCCTAACAAATCGCCTCATGTCACTGTAAGTTATGCTGTAATACACACCTAATGTGGGCCTAATGTTGCCCCCCCGAGGCAAAGCCCCTTGCGGGGTCCATGAAGCTCTCGGTTTTTAGTATGTTTGAGTTACCTTCTGCGAGCTCGCAGTTAACTTTTACATGAACCGTGACTATAAATGCCCTGGCGTGGTCCAGGGGCGGAGCCCCGGCTTGCTCGCCCGGTTTTGGTAGTTTGAGTCGCCTTCGGGATCTGTACGTTTCCTTATCAATGAAACCAATTGTCGTACTTTTCCCTGTTGGGGGTACAGGGGCGAAGCCCCCAGAAGCTCCCGAGGTTTAGAATTTTTAGAGTGCTTCGAAGAGTGCTGCTCAGTATTCTCATTATCTTGAAGCACATGAACTTAAGCCTATACTCTGTCAACAATGGCAACAACGGCAATTTTTTGTTTCTTTGTGTCTTTTATTCCCCCCCCCCCCACGTTCACTTTCATCCCCCCCCCATCTACGCCACTGGCTTATGCGGCTAAACCTTGTAAGAACACATGGTAAAGTGAATTAGTCTAAACCGTTTTCAAGGATCAGCTTTCTCCGACCATTTATTAATAGGTGAATAAAGTAATGATGAGTAACACATTATGTTTGTCATCATCACTTCTCCACATTCTCATAAAATTTAAATTTTATTATTAAAAAACAACAAAATAATAAGAATACAAAAAATAAACAATATTAGCACATTTTTTGGAAAGAGCGCCCCAATTTTTCAAAAAATTTGAGATTTTTTTAACACAGTTGCATTGGTACTGGCAAGTAACTATACCTGTGAATGGGTAAGCTCTACATGTCTATGTGTCGCAAAAATTAAGGAATTTTGGACGAGAATATTATTAATATCGGGATCCGATAAATATTCAACGGCTGCTGGAAACGGCCTTCCAAGATGAAATAGCCGGGAAATGCGCCATGTACGTAGCTACGGGCTCGCTATTAGTTGTTTTAATGGTTGTCAGGCAAGTCAAGTTAAGTTAGAGGTCATATTTGTGAGGTAGCACTATTTCCTCATGGACGACATAAACTTACATTTCCAGCTCTGCCGTTAAGTAGAGGGATCCCAATTCTAATTACAAAAATCGCTCATTTTATGATAATACCCCATTTTTTTAGCTTCTCGTTCGGCAGGTTGTGTGTTCTAGACCAGTAGCAAAATAGCTGTGCAAAATTATCAATTTTGAAAATTGGGGTCGCCTTCAAAATGTGCTAATATTGCTTTAATGAACCAAATGTATTTTTAATAAGTAAAGTGTGTAATCACAAAGTCATCACAAACTTGTTTAATTTACTGACAAGTTTCATGACATGTTAGAGGTGGCTTCAAATTCAACCACCGGTTGGTTTACTCGGTTCTGCCCCGGTTCATTTCCGGTTTCAAACGCGTTTTCTATTGTTCTGGACAGCGAAACACGGTTTAAACGCCATGAGCCGCCGGTCACCAGTGGGGGTTTGTGGTTGAGTTTTGAAGCCGTGCCTTAGAGATTTGCATTATTTTTAATTTAATTAATCAACTCTTAGAAAATAGGCAACTTCCACACATGTGCAAAAATAACCATTATGTTGTGTAGTGTCGTTACACAACTGTTATAAAATGATTTCTCAGCGACTACATAAGAAGAATAGCAACAGTGTGAAAAAAAGGTTACTCAACACTGTAGGATGCATAGTAACAAAATGTTGATTTAAATGTTGAGTAAAAATGTATCAACATTCTCGCAGTGCGTCACACGAGTTGCCTTAATGGGCAATAACCGGGCAATACAAAAAACAAAATGATACAGAATGACATTCTCTGGAGATACCGCGTCACACAAAGCTCCAGAAAATGTCAATAAACTCAGGCGATAGTACGATTGACAGAGAGTACTTAAGCAAATAAAGTCTCACCTGAAGAAGCGGTGCTGTTTTTTAACAGCAACAGTTTTTTTTGGGAAGATTTACATATTTGAAATATTTTACAATTGTTGACGCAGCGATGCGTAAAATATGACACACAACTCAATCAGAGGCATGGTTGGTATGCGTGCAAAAAGTTCTTTCTCCTTTGTATTTATTGCAGATGCAGATGTTCCTTGTCTTATTGCAATTGGGCTGTAAATGTTTGCTCAAATTTTTACTTTGTCAATATTTACAATAATACCATTGCCCTATTATTCCACTCAATCTATTAAAAATACCAGGTACACCTTAGCTAAAGAAGCCTGCTGTAACTAGTAGTAAAAGCTCTCCCATACAACATATAAAAAAATTAAAAACGGGAAGCCTGGCAGGATATGCTAATTTACATTTATATTACGTGGACGTATTTGCCCATATTTCGACAAGTGTGTATAGATCATGATTGCATGCCTAGGGAAATTTTCAAATTTCTGTTAGTATTTGAACATGTTTTGCATGCCTTTGCCTGCAAAATGTGTAGCACTTGCAATTGATTTATTAAAAGTGGAAATGATGGTCATTATTCAAAATGGCCGCAGTTTTCCCGCCAAAATTCATTTTGCATTCTAAATGATTTGTCAGACTATATTGATGGGGAGAGATCTTTATTTAGTACATTATTGTTAGAGAGTATTAATTCCAGCACATCGGGTCAATCAGATAACAAAGATGTCGCTACTGTGGGGGCACTCCTTATCTGAAGTGGTGGGTATATGTGCCTCGGCCAGGTGAAAAGTAGAGTCCTTTGAGATAAAATGTACCAAAAAATAGGTCATTCGGGGCACAAGCTGAATAAAAATGGGGTCATCCACAATGAAACTGTAAGGAAGGCCACTGAAATAACAACACTGTTAGAAGTATTTTTACAGTTTCCATTTTTAAATTAAAGTGCAACGAGAGATTTCAAATAACAGGTGTCCCGAAAAAATGTGAAAATTCTGATTTGGGCACTGGTGCAGGACTTTATGTTTTCTAATGAAATATAAGCACATACAAATCACCTTTTGTAATCATTTTAAATTATTTTTATAACCAAATAAAAGGTAGTGAATCTATTGAACGTCTATTGAATATGAAATCACTATATATCACAGAAAATGTGTATGACTTGAGTTCTCTCGTTGCACCTTTAACAGCAACATTCATTTTTTATATTTTTGAAATTCGTAATAATCCACGGAAAAATATTTAATTTGTATTTTTTTAGGTTAACAATGCATAGGCCTATTTGTAAAAATCTCAAATACGTAATAAAACGGAAGTTTTAAACAGACAATATGTTGTTATAAAAATAAAATCTGTGTAAAAAAAACGGACAACACCGTAAAAACACGACAAAGTGCTGGCATAAATTAACAATATGGAACCCGCTGTTTTTGTTTTTTTTTTTTGGGGGGGGCAATTTTTTAACAGTGAACCTGATGTGAAAATAAGAAATGCATCTCTTCCAGAGTTCAAATTGGAAAAAATGTGCGCGTAGGCACCAACAATTTTGAATTTGAAAAGAAGAAAATAGGGTCGTTGAGTATCTGATGATTTTAAAAAAGAGTTCATTGGTAATAGGTAGGACAGCAGCAAAAAAAAAAAGGATCATTGACCAGTTTGAAAAGGCGTATATCCCGAGGCACATTCTGCGTAACCGTAGTGGAAGTGCCCCAATTGTCTCTCATTTCCACCGCCACCACAATTCCAGTCTATAATCATCTGTACATCCCTGGAGATTACAATGCTAAGCATTAGCCTGAAGACACGCAGAAGCAATAGTACGTGCATGAAGGACTTCATGAAACAATTTAACCTTATTGCCACTAAAACAAGATTCCAAAATCAAGCTAGTAGATTATGGACACACCACCAAATGGAGAACTTGTCCAGCTGGACTATATTCTGCTCATGCTTTATGAACTAAATTTCGGAGAAAGGATCATATAGCGCAAAGTTGGCGTAGCTGTTGTTTGCTTTGAGAAGTACAATTTTTCTTATAAAATTCAACGGAGTTATTGCACATCAATTCTATGGACTTCATGCATAAGGTAGTACAGGATTGGTCGCTACGATCAGGCAATCATGAAGGTCTCGTCAAGAAAGGCCGGCCTTTTTCTAACATCAACGTACGTAAGTGTCATTGTCGCAGTGATTTTTTTCAGCGAGGAAGGGGCACTGGGACTGACGCCCTTCAACCGCTCTGGATCCGTCATTGTTGCAATTCTCTCTCTTACTGTTGTTGGTCAACATAATCAAATGAATGTTTCTGTTTCATAATAATCTTTTAATTCTCTTGGTATATTTGGAAAGGCAGGGATATTCCTCAATAGTTTATTTTGTAAATAATCCACTTATTATAAGCTTATTCGTATCCTTATAGACAGGTACATCCCAGGTCATAACTAATCTACTTTCCTACCACATATTCACTAGTATATTTATGTTGCATAAACTATATTCATCAAAATAAGCTTTTGGGCCACCCTGATTTTTGACTTTAAAACAACATGGCGGCAACAATACAAATTCTTACTAAAAATCGACCTAAAAAAACGTACTTTTGCCCGTTGTGAAATTAACCACAAAAACTCCAATTTACCCATATTAATTTACAAAACACAGAGTCTTTGAAATTTCCAAACTGAGCAAAACAAATTACAAAAATGGCCGCCACAAACGCTCATACATTGATGGATTACCTTACGTTTATTCTAAGGATATATTATCGTACTTAAGTGAGCATTGTTAAACTTATGTTGGGGCTACCGCAAGAAAACATATTGGGCTATCATTGTTTCTCAACAAAAAAAATGCGGCTAAAGAATCAAGAGGCTGGATTTATGTTACTTACAGAATATCACTTTAACGATATTGTTTGATATTTTTCGTTCTCTAAGGTTCGTTACTTACATCATGTATTACCAAACTATATTATAGTACGATTCTATTAAAAAATAGATGGGAAATTCAAAAATGGTACCACTCCATGTAACTATCGTTTTAGTCGATATTCAGTCAAGAATTGCATGTTGACCACCATTTGTATTTCTTATGGCAGTCTTTTTGGGCAAAATGAAAGCCCATAAGTGTTCTGGTATTAGCACAATAATTTAATCATGCATCAATATGATTACGATCATATTCTGAAGAATAAATAATTAAATATTCTGAAGAATAAATAAATAAATAAATAGATGATGATGATGATGATGATGATGAATGATGAATAACGTTATTGTTATGCTTACTCATATATAGCAATTGTGGCAGCCATTTGAATTCTTTGGGTAACGGCCTCAAACAAATAGACATTTTGCTTTGTATATGCACAGATCTTTGTACATTACAAAGGTTCATTTTGGAGTTTTGTGTGCGGTTTTTGACGGGTATATACATTTTAAGATCATTTTGGCTAAAAATTGGTATTTTGGTCGCCCTCTTATTTTAAATTAAATCAGGGATGCCCCAATGTCAATCAGAGTATAAATCATATACTTATACAACATAAAAGCACTACTGAAAAGTGGCAGGAGCTAGTTTAGAAATGACCTGGGGTGTACAACACTTTGAGTATGTGGCAGGAAACTAGTTTAGACAAAGGATATTATTCCAAACATAACCAGTTTCCTGATACACCTTTACTAGTGTTTTTAGGTTGCATAACAATATTGTTTAAAATAAGCTTTTGGCCCACAGTGAATTTTTACTTAAAATACCATTTGTGAAAAAAATCGCTACATTAAAACGTGGCATACTCTAAACTCAAATTTTACAAACCCCCCCTTTAAGGTACGAAGCATAGTTCTTTTGCAGCCCAACCCAATAAACTTTCAATAATGTTGATCGCGTAACCCAAATACTTAAAAATGGCCGTCACAAACGCTAAATACAAGTACGCTAACCATATGTTAATCTTTACAATAGAGGGTAATTTTAATAATGCATTATTAAATAATTGTTGAACTGCTACCAGAAAACCTATGGACTATCATTTCGCTCAAAATGGCGGCCAGTAAGAAATACAAATGGCGATCAAAGTGCAATTTTTTTTAATAAAATCGACTAAAATGTGCATTTTACATGAAAGTGGTAGCCATTTTTATTTTTCCAGCTGTTTTAATAGAATCCGTATCTATATATAGTTTAGTAATTAACGTTTTAAATAATTGCAATATACACCATTTAGAGCAACGAAATAATCCCCAACAATACAGTTAAAATGATACATTACTGTAGTTAACGAAAATATCAGCCATCTTGAATTCTTTTTAGCCGCCATTTTGAGAAACAATGATAGCCTTATATGTTTTCTTGGTAGCTCAACAATAAGTTAACAATGCATCAGTTACATTACGATAATATCCTTAACAATAAACTTAAGGTAATCCATCAATGTATTGAGCGTTTGTGGCGGCCATTTTAAATTCTTTCGATCACTTGAAATTTCACTTTGACAGAAGTAAATACCTATGTGTTTGTAAATTAAAATAGTAAATTGAGAGTTTTTGTGTGAATTTCACAATGGAAAAATACATTTGTAGCCGCTTTTTAGTAAGAATTGGTATTTTGGCCGCCATGTTGTTTTTAAGTCAAAATCAGGGTGGCCCAAAAGCTTATTTTGAAGAATATAGTTTATGCAGCATAAAAATACTAGTGAATATGTGGTAGGAAAGTAGATTAGTTATAATCTGGGATGTACCTGTCTATTATGTTCTTTATAAGAAGAAAGGCCAAAAATGTAATGCTCTCTACTAAACTCTTTTTTTTTGTAATTTCTACACTGCATTTGCCCCAATTCATTTACGAAATTCGTTCCAAAAAGTGTTTGACATTATGGCATTCTGATAAAAGATGAAAAGAGTCTTGCCTTCTTCTTTGCTAGAGTCTTAAGATAACAGCTAAGGTGTGCTTCAAACTCAATCATTGGTTGCTAGCCGGTCGTTTGAAACCAGTTTAATAATAATGATGATTATAATAATAATAATAATAATAATAGTAATAATATTAATAATAAGTAGACAAAGCACTGTTGCCTATTTTTATTACGCTGCCTTCAGGATATCGTCACAATCATCTCGCTTCACCTATGCTGGCAGCTGGCCAAGCGCACAATCCTATCAGCACTTAGATTGTAATATTCCCAGAACAGCTCCCAAAATTTCGCTTGGGTCGACGAGGCAATTGAGATTAAGTATCTTGCCCAGGGACACAAACACGTTGACCACAGTGGGGCTCAAACTTACGATTTTAACGGTCTAATGATCATGAGTCCTGCGCTTTTCCACTAGACCACACGTGCTCTAGACCAAACGTGTTTCTATTGCTCTAAACTATAAAACGCAGGTCGACCGTCATGAACCGCCGTTCAACCGAAGATTGAGTTTTGAAGCCCCGTTCTGTAATAAATTTACCGCTGTGATATTTTTGCTGCGGAAGTATTGTTTTTAGCCTCTGCCGTGTATCTATCGTGTCATATCTCACGGGCGACAGCATTATTTTAAGTACAACAACAAGGCGCAGCCGAGTTGTTTTATGCTAAAATAGTGCTGTAGCCAGTGTGATATGCCACGTCAGATATACGGCAGAGGCTAAAACAATACCTTTATTCTCATTCTTTAACACTTTTATTCGAAATAAGAATCTATTAGTAACATGTTTCTAAAATTTATATGGCAGATTTAATCCAACGAAAAATACCCAAGCTTTTGAAATCGATCAGTCCGTTGTTACTATGCGCTTTCGATTGGTCAGAGCAATACGCTGCCTTCAGGAAATCGTCACAATCATCTCGCTACACCTAGACTGGCAGCTGGCACTTAGATTGTAATATTCCCCTTAACAGCTCCCAAAATTTCGCTTGGGTCGACGAGGCATTGAGATTAAGTATCTTGCCCAGGGACACAAACACGTTGACCACAGTGGGGCTCGAACTCACGATTTTAACGGTCTAATGATCATGAGTCCTGCGCTTTTCCACTAGACCACACGTGCTCTAGACCAAACATGTTTCTATTGCTCTAAACAATAAAACGCAGCTCACCCGCCATGAACCGCCCTTCAACCGAAGGTTGAGTTTTGAAACCCTGTTCTATAATAAATTTACCGCTGTGATATTTTTACTGCGGAATAAAGCACATGCGTGCAGCTGTATTCCGTAAGACTACCTTAAAGCGGTAAAAATATCACAGCAGTATATCTATCGTAGAATACCGCCTCTAAAAACAGATATCTGTCAGGCCAACTTTTTTATCTTATCTAAACGCATACCTTCATTAGTGTAGAGTGCCAAAGTCTTATTTCAATAAGAATTAACATTTTTTTTATATCAAGAGTAATATACAGTAATCCAAAGACCAATGTTGTATAAAACGCGTTGGGAGTACTCTATTTATTATAAAATCATCAATATTTAAAATCAAAATAATGAGCAGCCATTGCATTGCAAATGTCGTTCACTTAAAACCAATTACACATCATTAACATTGTGCTTTAATTTAATATGGGATTGTTGAAAGCTAATGGAACTGATCGGAGCTATGAATAATGTAAACCCTAGGCCATATGTAGTTTTTGTTTTCAAGCACACCAGAATCAGTACCAACGATTAATACAAAGGGAGCAAATTTCTTTATTTACAAATAATCATTACCAAAAGTAGCTTCTGTATATCTGCCACCCCATGGAAAAAATGCAGAATCTAGACTTTTGGCTAAATGAAAAAAATAACGACATTTAAATAATACAATATACAATTTATGGAAAAGTGGCAGCATTTATTGAATATACAGGGTGAGTCAGAAAAAAACCCAGGGGCCACCTGTATTCAAAGGTGGATATGATGCGTGAACAAGAAAACGCGTAAAAAGGGTCGCTTTTTCCCAACAGGCGATGTACGTGCGTACATTGATTAGGGTATCAAAAACAGCAAATATGGAAAAAGGGTATCTTTTTTCTTAACCCTGAAATTGCGATGTACGCGATTAGGGTATGCAATACTCCAATTAAGCAGAGATCAAAATCAACCAAAACTTGTGTAATCGGAAGTAAAGCAAAGCATGCGAATAAAAGGTATACTTAACGCCACAATGCATTGCTTACTTGTTAGGGTCGCAAAAACACTGACCAAAAATTACTGTTAAAGTAGCAAAAGACAGACAAAAACTACTTGTCTTAGGGTAGCAAAAAACTGACCAAAAGACTTGTTTACAACGTAGACAAAACAGACAAAAAATACTTGATTAGGGTATGTACTCAGTCGGTGGGAATAATTGTTTACAGAGAGTGCCATTCTGTAAGCTCCATGTTTAACGCTCATATTCACCTTGAATAGCGTGCCCCCCGGGACAAAAAGCGACCCCTAGACTGTGTCGACAATTGTGAATCTATAAGAAACATTCTTTATGTGATTACCACAACGGAATGCCTTTTTAATTAGCCTAATATTGCAGCAAACGATTCAGTTACATCGGTACGTATAGCGAGCTACAGTTTTTGACATCAAGAGGTCAGTTTCCCCTGTTCACGGGATTCCCATTTGAATGCATGCCAAATGTTGTGCATTACTTATTGAATGCGGTAAATGCGCCATTCAATATGTAGGCGAAAAAACTGACGACAAAACAAAAACAATCAGAGAACGTATGCGTAACCATCACTCTACAATAAACTTTCCATAACAGCCATCGTGAATAAACAACCCGTTGCGGTTCACTTTTCTTCTCCCCACCATTCCGTTAATGATAGTTGCACACTTACTGTTATAGTCCAAGAAATTGAGGTTTGACTGGAACAAATTGCCTATCAAAGGTTTTTTTGCACAATGCATTTGCTTGAGGTACCCAAAATGATATACTAAAAGTCCCGACGAACCACACTCGGTTGCAGAGAATATGCCTAAATTTGCATAAATTGACAAATTGGCCGCCAGTTTGATTAGATTTCTTTTAATATCTTGGAGTCGAGACTGTGCAGAATGAAATTTCGGATATCAAGGACCCATGTTTTTAAGGTCTGTGAACACAAATTATGACAGGTACAACGCATAGGACGTTTGGCATCAGGCCTTTAATTGCATAAATCAAAAATGCCGCCAAATTTTGATTAGATTTTACGTCACATCTCGAAATCTGAGTCAAAAAGAAGCTAAATATTGTTTATATTACACGAATTAGGTGATCCAATTATTGAAATGGAATTGTATAATGTGAATGCTGAGGACACCTTCTCCCCGGGGGGGGGCACTGACATTGGAAAGAGGTATGGGTATGTGACGCGCCACCATAAGACCCCCCCTTAATCAGTAGGTCCCCTTTTCAGAAACATTGGACATTCAGAAGCTGAATTTTTAGCCAATTTTCAGATCCCACAGCCTGCAAATTATTCCCAAAATTATCGTTACCAAGCCTACCTTTCGGAGAAAAAAATCCGTTCCCAAGGCCCCAATTTGATAATCGGGGTGCAACATCCCTACCTGAAAAAAAAGTTGAGTGCCCCCAGGTCCTTTAGACCTAAGATTTCACAGGTCAATGAGAAAAATAGTAGCTTTCTACATAGACAAAACTTTTGACAACTTCGGTAAAATCTGGGGTTTCTGGCGACGAGGGCATAGCAATCAGACCGTGGCCCTTACTTCTAATCTACATATAGAAAGCTATTATTAATAATTTACGGTATTGCTTAAAACCTTCGTCCTAATACAGGTTATTATGGTAACATGTCATAACCAGTGGGGGGGGGGGGGTTGAGTAACCCCATACATTTCCATCGAGACCCACTTTGGCACTGGTTTGTGCATCACACGGGATAGCGGTGGTTCTTCTCTATCCAGTGTACCAACATAAGTACCAAAATTCCCAGCCATCTTCGCTTCTATGCACATCATTAAATGATGGCACCCGCCCTTGCACAAATTTGGGAATCAGTTTTTGTGTACAAAGGTTTAGGAAAAATTGGATTTTGGGGGATCAACAAGAAAGCAACAAACCACCAAATGCTACCTAACAAAGAACAACCAATGAGTTTTATATAAACATTACAAAACTTTGTTTTAACGCCGCCAATCTGTGTACCAATAGTCATAGTAAAGTCACTAGAAATTGTGCTCAACCGGATATTAAAAAGACCTAAATCATTGCGACACAATCACCAACCACTGTGTTTTGCCTCTCCACTGGAGACAACACATCAGAGGGAGTGACAACATCACCCCAACATCCCTCACTATTCGACACCATTTTTTGTATATTACTCAAATCTTACAACTATGTTATTGTTAAGTTTCAAAAGTTAACATAAGTGTGCATTTTGACCAATAGTTACGCCGACTCCACCTGCACTACACACCACATCGCTAGAGCGTCCACGAATGGTTGACGTTCCGTATCAAGTGTGCTCTATTAAGCAAAACACGTTTAATGTTCTTAGCTTGGTATTATCCCTCTGTCATTTTTCACCCATACCGTAGTCTTTTAAACAATGTTGGGGTAATCCTATAACGGTTGGAGGGTTATGGTTCGGTGCAGGAGACTTTTATACATAAGGGAAAACATGTAGAGATATATACATCCTCGTTTCAAAAAATTTATTCACTTAGCAAATTACCTCTGTGGTTAATTATTTTGCTGATATATGTTCTACCTATTAGCAATTGAAACCAACTTGAAATGTTCAAACATTGATCATCAAATTTCACTTTTAATTAATACTATTTTTTGGAAAATTGACAGTCTCATTTGTTACAAGTAAAGGTCCCAGGAAAGGGAGATAAACCTACTCCAAAATCTTATGGACATTCATTTAATATAAACAGGGCCAGGAAAGAGAATACACTACCAGTGAACTCATTAGTGAAATATTGATTTTCAGTCAGTGTCATGAATGGATTCACACCAGACCAAACTGGAATGTTCTATTACTCTTTGAAAAATCATGGTTACCACAACTTATGTATCACAACCAACCAAAAATTATGCTTCTGGTCCCTCTTGTAGACTTGACACAAACCACATCAATTCTATTTGCATTCCTGGGACCTTTAAGAGTTGGAAGGTAGGATAATAATTGTTTCACTAATTGTGGATTTGAATTATCTCATAGAAGGTGTCCTTTTTTTTTTTTTTTAAACACTTTTCAAAAAATGTCGTTTTCTGAATTTCAGTTCTTATCATGTTAGTTGATATTGACCAAAAAGGGAAAAAATGATCTTTCTTGAAAACTAACACCTATCTATGTGCTTAACCCATTAAAGATGATTAAAGTCATGCTTCCATCAAACCTATCCAAAACATGGGACAAAGAGTAGCATCGAACTCGAAGGGATGTAGAATGGCGGAATGCCTGAATAAAAATCACCAAAAATCAACCCAATAAAGATTTTGTGGGATCAGTTTAAAAGTTGTCAAAGCAGATAAATGGAAAATTGCATGGATACACTGTATATACTTACGAAGGTCTGGAATATTATAGACAGAGCGCACTCAGGAAACTTACCTAAAATCAGCATGAAAAAGCTTTGCCGGGATCTTATAGACAGTGAAAGAGAACATTTCATATTCCGAACTGTTCAGAAAAGATTTCAGTAATTCCTTTCTTTTTGGCAAATGAAGCCATGGAGCTACCCAATTAAACCTGTAAAAAAACAAAGGATTTTCCCTTCTGATTGGTTCCATTTTTTATGTGTTTTAGACGTCGTAAGATGTCTGTTTGCAATTTTGAAAATGAAGAAGTTTTGAATTCCACAATATTTAAAAGATAATTTCATGCCGGTTGAGTCTCGATTTGTCTTAAATGGCATACTTAAATCATTCATGTTCTTTGATGACATAAGCATGGACACCAGAAACACATTTCATCATATCTCATTTCAAGAAGGTCAACAAAAATGTGCAGCCATATTGGATGTAGGCAAATGTTATAAGGCCTAAACAACTCATTCTTCATATTGCGATTAGTGTTCTTATTGGAGTTCATAGACCCCCCAAAACATGGGTAGACTGACACCAACATTACATATTACCGACCCTCGGATCTAAAGTTATGGACAAAGTCTTTGAAATGGCGGCCATATTTTAATTAGGGCAAATTAGACATATTTCTTTGCACAACCGGATTTTCTCGGAATTTTAGTATGTCATTTTGGATCCTTCAAAGGAAATGCATTGTATGAAGAAAAACCTTTGTCATAGCAAATAGTTCCAGGTTACACCAAAATTTCATTATTCTTTCCTGCCTATTATGAGGTCTAGGAAAACCAGTCTAAATTCGTCGCCTACGTAGAGAACGGCTTAGATGCCACACTTAACCCGGAACTTGCCTCAAGCGGCCTCAAACATACCTCATCGGAGGTAAACGTTACTTCTACGGTATGTTTCTGTCACATCAATCAGGGTCCATTCTTTTTCTTACTCACCCTCGCGAGTATGCAATGAGCTATTCTAAAGTTAAAGGTGATGAATTACCCGAAGTAGTATCAATTTGGATATCAGATGACAAAGCACCACATTTCTCATCATTTGCATGGATGTATGTAGAATTCTGCAGTATTGAGTGATATTTTTATCTTCAACATTTTTTATATTTGAGTTGTTAATAAATACATTATGAAGATAGAGGGGAGAAAAGTTAATCTTGTCATGTACAAAAATATTTTGTGAGCAGTCATGCAAACACATAATTATGCAGCCGTGAACTCGTCCTAATAAATACACCAGTTAAATGTCAACCTCTAATGTGCATCAAGCATTACTGATTTCATTACTACTATCAGATAGGTCGATGGGGAAAGATGCCATCCTACTTAATCGCTATGGGCAAATTAACTATAAAAGTGCTCGTACAACCATCACTTGTTACAAAATTTCAATGCAGTTCGTAGAATCTAATCCAATTACTTATACCTGCAGGTTTTCTATATCAAGGGGTGTGAAGAAATATGAACCATACTTTAACATGTTCAGACGCTTTTATTGATTATGTTTGAGTGCATTGGGCAAGAACAGCGAGCTCTCACACTCAGCCATCAAAGTGATGCTGTGATGGAATATTATGAACATGCGCAAAAGTTACCTTATTTGCCTACTTCTACAGATCAAATAAGAACCACCATATATGCCAACGGTGACCAAACAGGGTATCACAACTTGATTTGCAACATTCACCTTTAATGTATGACGCTTTACAGTAGAAAATCAACGATCAGAATTCACCATTCATTACATGTCATGTTCTACTACATAAGGCGCAAGTCAAATGAGATGGGTGTAAAATAATCATTATGGTGTGACTTTCTATATTACAAACATGTTGGGTTGAACGCCGATTATGTTACAATTTGATGCAATTCCTTAACCATGATTAAAGAATATTATGCTCAACAATCACGTCGTAAGAATGTTGTGTTTTAAACTATTAGAAATGAAACACCATTTTGTAAGTTGAGGAGAGCCTAATATGTTCAATGCCTATTACACTTTGCAAAGGTCTCTACTATTTTAAAGCCTAGAAGGAGTGAGATTGTCGATTCGATTAAATGTATTTGCACGTGTATCATTATAGCGATTCCACTCCTGTCGGGACTGTCTCGTTATGTGAAGGTATTGATAAAGCCAACACATGGCCATGTGATCAATGCACAGGTACCACATACAGTGCATGTGAACCATGCCTTGATCATAAACATTGACAATAGCTAATCCAAGGAAATTCAGCCCATTTTGTTACGGAGATTCTAATGCTGTCTGGACTAGCTCTTATTTATGTAAATGTATTGAAAGAGCAAAGATGGGCTATATGCCTAAGGCAGTCCTTTGTAAATGAGGGGTACAAGTCAATAACCTTTTGTTCCTATTTGAACAATAATGTCGCGGCCCAATGACCTTTGGCACCTACCCAAAAGGATAAACGGGAATGTTATCTAAGTAAGGGTGTCTCAGAAGAATTACACCCTACTATAGGCGACCATACCTTCAAAAGTAAGGCATCAAATTTGAGAATTTAAAAAATGTCAACCATAATTATTGTTAAACATGCTATGTAAACATTTCACTCGATTCGGTTCCGTAGTTTTAAGAAAAGAGCGATTATGTAACACATGTCAATGGGCACTAATTCCTTCCAAGTTTGCTCACAATAATGCAGATTGATGTTAACTTCCGCTGATTACTCGGGTTATCTGTTCAAGCGTCTTCTTTTTCATTCCCCAAGAAACGGCCTTGTTTAAGATGTTGTGAGTTCAATTGCACATTTTGTTTTGTTTTATATAGTAATAAACAATTTTTTTTATGTTTTATCAAAGATAACAAAAAATCAACAAGAAAAAACAAAACATGGTAAATAACCGGAATGATCATCTTTCTAGTAAAAACAAACACCCCAATAATCTGTAGAAAATGTGAAGTATGTTAGTTGAAATATGGGGTGGCACTGCCTAGATTGAATTGAGAAGTTTAACCAATACATTTTTAAAGGTTGATAAACTAAACAATAAGGTTATTCACAATAGCTTTTATTCAACATTCGATATCTTATTCCAATACAGATTGGGATTTACTACATTTAACTAATAAGGGAATGTTTGAAGTGCAAATTCAAATTGCCCAAATTCGCCGTTTTAATCTATCATCGGGTGACATATGAATAAAGCTAACTGGAAAGAAGAAAAGATGGTTGCCGTCAAACATTTTGTAGCCCATACCAAAGGGGTTTGGTTTCCAGTGATATGCCGGACGACGTGAAGCTGGTGAATTTTACTTTGCATTGTTGGCATGCTGGATATACAATTTCTTAAAGCCTTTATCAAAAACGAAAATCTACACATCTGAATCAATTTCTAGCAAACAGAAAAAGGTGCACATTTGGTGGGTGAATAGTTCTTAGATTTTTATAATGAACAACCAAGTTAATATCAACTTTACTTCGTTTCAATATTTAAATTTCAAAGCATAACTTGTCTTATAGAATGCTGCCTGATGATATGCAATTTAAATAAATGAAAAAGAATTTGCCTGGATTGGAGACAGCCATGTTATGTAACATGATTGGCAAAAAGACTGAAGATGTCACTGATATTCGTCATTTTCTTGACCTTTTAAGCCTGAAAAGAAAAGAGTAAATATCTTGTGTAATGTTTGTGCAATATTATGTGAAACATGGTGCAAATAATCATTTGTTATCTTATTTTGATTTAAAAGAAATAAATGAAAAGAAAATGAAAAAAGTATGATTTATTTCTCACTGTTCGTTTAATAACTTCATTACAAAACTTGGAAGTAAGTGTCCATTACATCGTGTGACATAAATGCTTATTTCTTCAAAAACTACTGAACCGAATCGCGAGTTCAGTGCTGTTTACATTAAAACATCTGAAAATTTGTGCGTTTAAGATTCTTTTTAAATTTATCAAATGTGATTATTCACTTTGAATTATGGTCACCAATAGTGGGTGTTGCTAATCTTTCTGAGACACCCTGATGATCGATTTTCTTATTTAAGTTAACGTCAAATCAAAGTTGGGGGATGTATAAAATTCACCATTCGCGATTGTTATACAGGTAAACGTGATAGTGAATGTACCCTATTGGAGGAGAAAATCATGCGGTGGGTTTAGGGGTTGGTTAAGGTGCCCAAATGAAGAAAAGTCAATGCATTAGTGATGACTTCTTGTATTTACTTTTTTGCGAAGATCTTTATTGAAAATGTCTGCAGCTACGTCCCCCGGGTAGTGATAGTAATATGCAGGAAATGAGATTGACGAGATTTAGGCTGCATCTCTACCGACGATTGGGTCACACACTAGCATAAACAATTGTTTTTGTTTGCAACTAAAAAGAATACCTTCTTCGTGGAAATCCACGATAAACGCATTTGTAATTTTATATGCATTATTTTAATGCAAATATGATTTAACAAGTTTACAAAGCTTTTAACCAACTGTAAAGGCTGTACAAAATAAAGTAACAGTTGTCTTTGTTACATGGTTGTCAGGAAGTCCACAAAATAACGTCACGAAGAAGCGTTGTGACAACGTTACTAGGAACACGGTTAAACTGGGAACAACAGTCCGTAGCAACGTCTAAAAGTTCGTAGCTTCACGTGTACAATGGTTCAAGGTAACCAATATCATACAATCTCAAACTCAATAAAAAAAGGACTTCTGTCACGATTAAATTCCAAATACTTTACGCGTACAAAATCTGATTTGTCATAACTATTGGAATGCTATCTATTGTAAATCGCGAGATCAAATGTATATTTCAATCAAGTATAAATGTAATTATTGTTTCGTCATTTACTGTAAATGATATTATTCTGACTTAAAGGCTTGATTCAGAGATTTGAATATATTTTTTTTGGTAGTAAATAAAAATGTCATTCCCAGAACTAAAGATAGTCACCTAAAATGCTTAATTCAAGTTGAGGTTAAATCGATTTTTCGGTTCATGCAACAGTGTTGTAACAGTGCATAGGACACCGTGTATAACAAAGAATTCGGATCCGGAAGTTTCTAACAAAGTTTTTTGATTTTATATATGAAGGACTTCGATTTGAGCTTAGTTATTTTACACACAGGGATTAGTATATATGGACAAACATGTGAATAGTGCAAAAAACACGATATGTTTCAAAATTGAGTTCGCCCTCATCGGGAAATTCTGAGTCAGCCTTAGTCTTTGTCAAAGACCGCCTCCATTTTTATCCACGAACCGCGAGCGCGCCGAAGGCGCGTGTCGAAACGGCCGAAGGCGTGAGGCTGAGCGGAGCGAGGCGTCTTTGCGCAAATTTGTATTTCCCAGTACAAGCATTATGTGTCAATCAAAAGTAGTCGTCATTGTAAGCACCGCCCAATTTCATCGATAAACGTTTTCAGAATAATGCCAATATCGTGACGTCGCCCGTCAAAATTACCATATCGATTTTTGCACGGCCTACAGTAGCATTACGATTCAATAGCAAAATCGACGAAGTTCTTGACAGGTGCGAGTGGCTCCGTAAGGTATGTGAGATGCATGGCGGATGGGCTAGTTGTAGCCCAGCTCTGCAGAAGGTTAGAATAAAAGTTATATGAAGCCCACAGTAAAGGCTAGTACGGAAAGTTATTCACACCTCCCCTGCACAACCACACTGAATATGAGACTAGACAAGGGCCCATACGTCAGTCATTTATTCAAAAAGTTATGTACTGCAGTGACCAGTTAAAATTGCCACTCACAGAACAGGACACGTGATTTGAACATTAATTGAAATGATGACTCATGACCCGCGTATCAACTGCCACGCAAATGTGACGTGGGGCGAACTCCACAAAATTCAAGCCAGAAATGAAGTCCCGTTCACAAATTCACGCCGAGACTTTAGGGGACACGCACATCCTCGTCAAGACATGAAAATTACTCGGGAATTACAATGTCCTGACAGGCATCTATTAACTGCACCAATTTAAGGCTAAACTCTTGGCCGAACCATGGCTGGCTGAACGATGCAATGAACTACGGGTAAATACAAATTCTCGTCACTTACAATGACTGTAAAATTCACTTTAAGTAAGCGAATACATCAGTACACGTAGCCGTTAGCTTCAAATACCATCATGGGATAGTCATATTCAGCAGCACAGTAGCGTACGTGTAGCGAGCTCGAATAATCCTACACCATGTACACGGGATCTACAGTCTACACAGTGACATGACCAAAACGATGCAGTAAAGTCCACCATGATTTTCACCGTGCCGTTTCACAGCAGCAAAAGTTTCGCCTTTTACATTCCCAGCTAGCTGTATTAGCATGCATCAGGGATCCCTGGATGTATTCGACCCCGGTATTCGATTGGTTTTTGAATCGGTTACCAAAACCCAATAATTGAATGGTTATTGGGCAGTTACAATAAACTCGTATTATAGGAACTATTTTAAGCGAAACGTGACATCTATCATTGACCAATAAACGATCGCTATAGTTTCGAAAGAAAGAAATAAATCCCGAAAAACATGAGTAACAAGAAAGGAAATATTTGCAAAAGGCTTTGATTACGACTGAACTTGAGCGGTCCAGAGAGGGCGGGGTGACGAACACAAATTGATAAAATACTCAAAGCCTTGTAAAAGGCTAAGTCAGGCCTTTTTAACGAGAGAAATGAGGACATTTACAGAAAGAAGCGCCCCAATATTATTTTGGAACCCTTTTTTAATTATTTGAGATGTTACCCAATGTTTATGTCCCACTTTGAAGTGGGAATAAGCCTAAGACGCCGTCGTAATGCATTAAGTCATAAAATGATGATTTAGAAATTTCTGCGTGCAAGACAAAAAAAATCAAAGCATGACTTTCTATGGGGCAATTTACAAAGGAGGACAAGTTCAAAACATCGATTTTTTGTTTTCTTTTACTGTTTGTCCAATAAGCCTTCGAAAGTTCAAAGCAAATTGAAAGAAATTCGTATCATAAAAAAATCTCCTGTTACTCTTAATGTTCGGTTCGTGCTTGGCTTGATGTTGTAAAAAAAGAATATGAATTATGAAAACCGTTTCAGGGAGGGTCGTAAAGGTTCATGGCCGATTGCCAAAAGATGCCTAGTCCCCAGAATCCAAGACCCAGAAGTGGTCAATATTTTGATTGTCTAAAGAAAGCTACATTTTTTCATTTCCCTGTGAAATCTTAGGGCTAAAAGATATGTGTTTTGGATGTTATGAGCGAAAGTGTGCTCCATTTTGTACCCAATATTAATTTTAAATAGTTTTTAGCTCTCACACCAAAACGCGTTGAAAATATCGGCTCTATGTGACAGACTGGGTTTGAGTCAAGATAATTCAATCAAGATGAAAACTTTATTTAATTAAATCGGACCATGGTCCATTAAATGGGGGAATCTTGCCCGATTTAAATTTTGTTGACAACAATTAGGGTGAACCCGATCATGGTCCGATTTTTTTCCGACGGTGTTTTATCCTTCAGTATGAAAGCAAATGACTAAACACAATCTGATGTCAAAGTTTGAGATCATCTGTCCAGCCGTACAAGCAAAAATGGTTACAATTTAAATTGGCCCGAGGACAGTGCTAAATAACGACCACATTTTTAAATATTTTTGTACAGACATTAAAAGGAAACATTCTTGGGCCTTAAATTTCATTAGGATAATGAGAAAAAAGGGGAACTTTCTTCCAAAATCTCAAATTTGTAAAGTGTGTGTGTGGGGGGGATCAGGTGTCGATGGATCGTCTCCTTTCTTTAAACGAAGAAACAAGGAATAGAAAGCGAAAGAAAAGAATAGGACACAACCAACAAACTTTTTAATTGAATTTAATCGGACAAACCACACAAAGATGTTCAATTGTTTGGACTGATTTGATGTTTGGCTTATGTACAGTTTTGCCGCAAACTGACTGCCGTTTGTTAAAGGTACTGAGGTGCAACGGATGTTTTATACCAAAACTATAAAAGGGTTTGATTTTGATTGTTATCATTCTGTTAAAGGGGGATCCTCTTTTCTTCTTTAGTGTCCAAAACACAGTGGTTCTAAATACTGATTCCAGCCAGAGATGGGTTACAATGCCTGGCTGCTTCCTGAATTCCACACGGTCCTTGTCTGTGCATTGTTGCTCCAGACAGTGGGAAGACAAGGAGATGTTCCATTGTCTGTGGTGCAGTTCCGCAACCAAAGGTAGGTGTCCTGATCTGCTTCCAGGTAGCACCACTTCTACAAGGGAAAACCTTAGATCGGCCCATTCTGGTTCTCAATATCTTGAGACCTCGCCATTCAAGCCATGAGGAGGTCAGCACCGGCTGGGTTCAATACCAATAGATGGTACTGGTTGTTGGCAAAGTCTTTCTTTACAACAAGGCGACTCTTTAAGCTCTTAGAGACTGTTTCAAAGGTTGGACTTCGATAAGAAAATCTCTCTCTCTGGATTAAAGCGGTTGGCAGCAGTTACTGTCCAGATATAGGGTGCTTAATATTAATAGAACTTGGCAGGATGAATCCGATTTTTTAAGTATAAGATTTATGCTTGATAGAATGGCCTTCACCCAAAAAAAAATAGGATAGATGCTAATATAGTAGCTTTCTTCAGATACCAAAATTTTGGAACACTTCCGGTTAAAATCTAGGGTTCTGAGAATGAGGCGATTAGCGATCGGACATGCCTTAAAGCGGCACTGGCACATTTTCACCAAAATATGAAATTTCTCAATTTGCTTCTCAAATGATAGTAGGCCATTGGAAGAATAGAGATATATTTTTACACATAAAAATAACATGCCCAAAGGCAGGGAGGGACATTAATAAGAGGCTAAAGACATCCAGCTAATTTAGAGGTTAACTTTTAATAACTTTTAAGTTTTACATTAATATCATGGACTCGTACTCATTGATATTAAAAACCACCAAAGCTTCACAACCGGTTCAAAAACAAGGTGCATTGCGTGGGAAAACAGATACGGCCTTGCGTTTTCTTGTGTGTTAAACGCCATTCGTCGTCTGCTGAATTAATGTCGCCGGCGCATAATTATACAATCGTTCTGTACCCATAAGGGGACGCTGATTTGGTCTCAATAATTTCAGGTGAGGGGCTAATGTATATAAAGGTTCAAACCATGCAAAACTATCGATTTAAAAAATCTGCGGGCGCACTATTTTTTCAAATGGGCCAGTGTCTATTTAAATTGATTGTTGATTTTGGCAAATATGCTGATTTGAATTTGTGGATTTTGTGGTTGACTTGTGGGCCCTTATGGGAGTAGCTTCTTTCAACTTGGCGCTGACTTTTACTATACCAGGCAAGTGGAGATGCCATGTGGAGGGTGTGTGCTTGCCACCTGCATGTGGCATTCTATGTTCATGGATCGATAGAACCAAAAGAAAAAAAGAAGTCCACGTTTTGGTGAAAACACAAGCATCAAGTATGGCATCTAAACCACGGTAAGCATTGATGATGATTCGTTTATGGATTTCCTATCATTCATATTTCGCCTGCCAGAGCAGGCGGACAAACCTCTCTCAGCCAGTTCTCTCTCTTCCGCCATGTTAACATCTGATTTTTACCTTAGCAGGTGTCCATGTTCCCCCGGGAGACACTGGCGTATCTAAAGAAGTTGCCGTCCGGTTTTCTCCTGCCATTAGTTGATACATACAGTGCATACTCTTCAACAGGCTGCGCAGATCATCCGGCAAACCGAGTGTATATGCCCTGAGATGCAGTTGACGGTCCTGGCTCTCTCAACACGGGTAAAGTCCCTGTCAGATTGTAGATGTTATATTTGGTACTCTATCACTCTTTGCCTATTCTCATATATTAGGCGGGATGTACCAAATGAGTTGATTTATTTTCCATGTCCTTTGAGATAATTCATGAGTCGAAGTCGAGTCGCAGCCATATTGCAAAACCGTGACGCAGGTTGTTTGAAACAGTTTTGTAAATTTGTGACCTTGGTTTATAAGACGTTTCCACAGATGTTCTAATTCCAAATGCATACAAGCAATACCTTCTTGTCCTCTATCTTCATGTCGCTTGTTATGTGAATTGGTCACAATGATTAATAGGGGTTTCGCACATACTTGTAGGGGGAGGCTTAGTTTGCCAAATTGATGTTCTGTACTCTGTCTTGGGTGCACTTATCATCCAGACCAACATTGCTGCTGCATCTGCAGTCCTAGAAAGCTGAGACTGGGCCCGTAGAAAATAGATCCCCTCAAGGAGTCGATATCGTCAGAAAGACTAAGGCATGTAATCATTTGGCCTGTATCGTCTTGATTGGCGAGACAGTCACAACTCCTGAATCTGGCCCAGAAGCCTTCCCTCAACATTTCATCACACCTACCTGAAGAGCCTCGGCTGTAATGCATATTAAAACTGCTGCTCTTTGTTGGTCTTGTTGCTCCCTATGCTGTGGCAGTCTCCTCACAATTGGAGGGGGGGGGGGTCAACACAAAAAAAATAGGGAAGGATCATCTCACTGCTGATTTGGTAGTAATGCACAGAAACCAACCCAACCGTATTGTTGAGCAATGAACCTTAAAATAAACCCTCTCCACTCCTCCATTCCATCTCTCTTTTGACTTCATATTTCGCTTTGTTCCACAGTCGAAGTGTGATTATATTAGATTAAGGTGGTTTGTAAATTCCCACTTCATGCACAGATTGTAGCTCTTTTGTTGATGCGCACCTCATCATCTTTAAAACAATTGATACTGGCAGTCTATTTTCCTCCTCTATTTTCTTTTTTCTGTGGGAACTTGGACACTGAAAATGTCTTCTTGGCTTTATCCCCACTTAATTTTGAGGCGAAGCTCTTTCAGATACACAGCTCGTACGCCCATAGGTTTCTCTTTTCTAACTACTCTACTCCTCAGCAGCAACTTCGTGAGGGTATGGCCGAGTTCCCGCTGGTCCTCATGGAAGTCATACGAAGACTGACACTACCTCATGCCACCCCCCCCCCCGTCGATTTGAGATTTACTTGTAGTTTTGTAATCGACGTGTTTTTGCCTGGAATTATTTGAACCCTGTCCTAACAGCTTTACCGGGTGATCAGCCCTGTTTCAGCTTGTTCTGGACCACAGCTGCTGAAGTCTACCAATATGCAGTAGGTCCCCCTGTTCCGACATTGGGTGGACTGTTGACCGCTGATTACATGTTCAGCACCAACCTATTGACCGTTGGAAATTAATTCCTCATCCGCTCTTTGACCAGAATGGGAGATTTCCAAAGCCATTTGGAAGGCGCAACTCCATATGACAAGAATCACAACCCATCGTTGCAAAGAACGCCCGACGTGTGTGCAATATGAAGTGAATCACTCCGTCTGACACAACCGTGAATACTAAGATTAAAAAAGAGTGTGCGTAAGGGCATGAGACAGCCTCTACTCTTTTTGAAATACAACACTTTATGAAGCATTTTTGACATTTGGGATTAGATAAGGAGCGTTCAAGACTTTTTTTAATTGTTAAGACGTCCAAGGCTTGTTCTTTGTGATACGATGGTGCACTGCGATTTTCATATTTGCGTGAGATTTTTTGATTCGATATGATGTGGTTGAAGATTTAAATATTGGTATGGCCTAAAGGCTACGAAGACCATTATTATTGTAAATTGTCCTCCAAGTCTTGTACGTGTGAATGTTATTATTTGATTAAATGTTTTTAAGTGGCGATTTCAAATGCCACAGCCCAAAAGCAGTGGTGGACCATATGTTCTTTGACGTAAATACTTGTTTCTTCTTTCTTCGTCGAATGTGTGTTTGAATTTGCTATAAAAAAGCATACACCTTCAAAATAGGCCATGATTAGTGTGGAGTATGTAGTGTGGATACGCTTTCACACTTGGTGCATGAAAAGTCCAGACATCCATAGAAGACAAGGTCTTCCAAGGTTGAGCGACTTCCGAGAGAAGATATCACGTGACTACCCAGTCAGCATCAGTGGCCTAAACATGTTCTTCGTTCCCTGATTAAACAATCCGTTTATTCATTGCCTGATTGTAATCGCGGGTCATAAGTCATTGGCCTGGCTTTGCGTCAAATATTTTTTCTAATCCTAATTACGACTCTTCCCCAATTCCAACCCAAAATTAGTACTGACTTTTATGAATAAAAATAAAATAAAATAAATACAAGATGAATGATTGGAGTTTAATCCCATGGGGGTGACCCTTTGTGGTTATGCAATGAATTTGAGCTAGACGCTTTTTGTAAACGCAGCCAACAGTGGACAATGTAAACTTACCAGTGTTTTGCGAGGGAGATACGAAGCTACCATTGTTTAAAAAGAAAAGCAGGCTTGATGTAGGGAATACCACCGCAGCCCGGTTAGTTTTGAGTTTGTGTTCTAAAATTTTAGAAAAATGTTTTACCACCTTCATGTTGAGGATTATCTTATTCTGCAAATTTACTTTATCAACCAATCTCTGATTTCGTTCAGGTTACTCCACTGAAACATGTCTGAATTTTCTATACAATTTATATCAGACAGCAAATCTCACATGTGTAAATTTGTGGGCATGCTTTTGCTTGACGTGCAAAAAGCGTTTTGACAGCGTGAACCATCAAATCCTTTGTCAAAAACTTGAGGCGTTGTGATTGGAGGCCCAGTTGGTTTTTCCAATCGCTAATTTATCCAACAGACAGCAGCTGGTGTGCATCGATGGTGTTAATTCCAGTCATAGACAGCTCTTTCTTGTGCGTGAACCACAAGGGGGCTTGTTGGCCCACTTGCTCTACTTATGTTATAGCATGACATGGAACTTCGGTCACAACATGCTGCTTCTGTATGCGATGATAGTTACAGGGATTATTTCATCTCATACTGATCCCGAGGTTCATTCTTCGTCATAGTCTAGTTAGATTAGAATCTTGCCAACAAGGGATAATATTCCCTAAGCTATCATTCATGTGGGAAGGGACCGAAGGCATTTATTTGGAACCAGAACAAAACTGGTCAGGAATTACGAGTTTCATCTTTTCTTACAATGATCAATTATCAAAGCCCAAGATTCAATCAAATTTTTGGGGGTGTACACTTGACCAATACCTGTCTGGAGACACTATGGTAAATTCTGTCATAAAAAAGTTGCAGGTAAACTCAAATTTCTATATAGAACTCCCAGTACATCAATCAGAAATTACGGAAGAATACTGTGCTCAGCTCTTGTACAATGTCATATCGATTATTGCTGCACGTTCTGGTATTCCGGTCTCAACATATCCTCAGCGCAAATTACAGGTTCTCCAAAATAAAATGGCGCGGTTTTGTACTCATTTGTCTCCCCGAGAACACATTGGTCAGGTTCACTTAGATTCAATTAAACCGTTGAATATTCAAGAGTCCAGACCCAACAGCTTTAGGGGTGATCAGCCCTGTTTCAGTTGTTTCGGGACACATAGCAAGAGCAGCCGATATCTAACCAATATGCAGAAGGGGTCCGCCCCGTTTCCCGAGATGTTGAGTATGTTGGCCATTGGTGGGTATTTGATCCCCTCTGAGGGCATGTTTAAGCACCAACCTATTGAAGACTGGTGGGAAGTTATTCCTCCTCCGCTCTTTGGCCAAGATGGGGATTTTCCAAGCCATTGGAATATGCAACTCCAATACAATGAGAATTGCACATCTCTTGCGGAACGCCGGTTGTGCACTATTAATAAACAATCATAGTTTCATAAGTGGAAAACAAAAAAATCCAATTTCCTGTGTTTTTTTTTTAATTTCAAACATGTTCAATTACCCAGACGTAAGCCCTTTGGAAGCAAAGGTTGAAAAATAACAATACACTGCGCATAATTCTCAGCAAAACACTTCCGAGTACTATATTTCTCTGTTTTATTCATTATTTATTTTATCTTTTTGAGCGGCATGCTTCAAAGTATCATATGTAAAAAGAAGAATTTCGTAGAGAACTCTTCATTAGCATTGTATGTATTCGTCATAGTATCTTCATACATCAGTGTATAGGCTCCTGCGTCGTCCATAACATAACCCATCTATCCTGTCCCTTTTTGTTTCTTCTAATCAGTAAATTGGTGATAACCCCATAGTACATCACTCTACCTGTGACCTTTTATCTTTACAAGTGAAATTGCATTTCGTTTCAGTAACGCCATCACGAACCATGGATAAAGATCCTTTGGTAACGATTATCGGGTCGTTCTCGGCTTAATTAAATCCTTATTGTTCTTTTTCGGTGGATTGCGCCATACTTCTGTTAAAGATGCTTCTTCCTATTCGTGTCTATTTTGTCTCTCCTTGATATGATAGCCTGGTGTACTTGCACACACTTACCAACTAAGTAAATCGTGGGAACAAACTTGCGGCCGGGTTTTTAATTGAAAGAATAATTCATAATGCATATGGTTAATCGTCAGACGGCATTTTTTTTGTCTCTATCTATAAGTGCAGAAATTGATTCCAAGGCTAGAATTTCAGGAGCATAATGAGAAAATCTCGGGCTTTCTCTGATATGAAAAAAATTGATATTACTTCCGGGTAAATCAGTGGGGTTCCAATGGCGATCGAACACGCACCTTGTGATTTTTTCCGACCACTCGACAGGAGTAACCATGAAAATTAGTGGTATTCTCGTCCTCAAAATTATTTTGTGTAATAAATACAGTAGCTAACTGCATTCCAATTCTAGTTCTCATAGTTGTTTCCCGTTTATGAATCACAGATGAGTTGAAAAAGTGGTGTTTTGAATTCCATCTTCAGATGTATTCTTTCATAAGCGAGTTTATTATAAACTTCTACTTGGCGGTAATCGTCAATGAATACGTGATTTAGCAGCTTTTCACGTTTGTATGTTTGGTACTAGTCCCGACATTGGTAGAAACAAATACGAAAGTTTGGGAATTTTTGGCTTAAACTGATGGAACCATGCCTCCACACAGGGAATTGGGTCCACATGGTTTGAATTGTATTTGTATGGCCGTTTTCATGGACTCGACGTGTTTGGTGTTGTTTCTTATACGTGAGTTTTGTTGGATTATGAAATAATAGCTTTAAATCTTGCACCTAGAAAAGTGCATAACTGCCTTCATTCTAGTGCTCTAGTTGTTGTCCCTTATGAATCACAGAATGAGGTTGAAAAAAGTGTAGTTTTTGAATTCCACTCTTCAGATGAAATATATCATAGCGAGTTTATATAACTTGCATAACGTGGCGGGTATCGTCAATGAAATACGTGATTTAGCAGCTTCACGTTTGTATGTTTGGTACTTAAGTCCCGACATTGGTATAACAAATAAGAAAGGTTTGGGAATTTTTGGCTTAATGATGGAACATGACTCCTCCACACAGGGAAATTGGGTCCAAATGGTTTGAATTGTATTTTAAATGGCCGTTTTCACATGGACTCGAACTGTTTGGTTGTTTCTTAGTAACTGTGATTTTGTTGGGTTATACAAATAAGCTTACTCTTGCAACCTGATAAAAAGTTGTCTTTTATAGGCATTATGTACTACAGGTTTTTAGCCCACTTGTAGCCCAAATTTAATAACCATTTAATTTTCCTTTGAAATTTAAACATTTAATATCAACCATCGCCGACTTCAGACATAAGTCAAAACGATAGCTCTTGTTTTTGGAAATTTTAAAAGTTGGCAACAATCATCTAATGGGATGCCTGGTTTTGGGGTGGTTCATTTCCTGCCAAATTAAGCTTTGCGGGTTCCAAAATGTTTCATTTCACTATCTGTTTTTTATTGATTAATACGACAAATTGAAAGGGTAAACCTTTTAATACAACCAAATTCTTCACACCCTACACAACTTCTGAGATTAATTTTCGCAGCTTGTGAGTAGAAATGCATAGTCTTAAACGAAACGTCATTACATCACATTAAACATGAAAGATCATATTGCCAGATCTTTTGAAAATTTATTACACATCAATATATGAAAACACTATGACATCTGAAACTTGATTTCCATCTTAACAGATGACCATAAACGAATCCAGGAACCTTCAAACTAAAACAAATAACACTCGTTAAACACCATAGCAAACCACTCAAAAACCAACTGTGAATTGACTTTACGTGCTAGAGAAGAGAGAGACCATTTTTGTTTCCTTTGAACACAACATTTTAATACTATTATTAATTGGCATATAACAGGGGTTTTTCCTCCCTACCCTAAATTTCATTCCCGAAATTGTCTATTATACTTTTTTTTATAAAATGATTTCTTAGTACCCTTAGTTTTCTCCTGAAATATTGGGTTCCCTTTTGGATACAAGAAAATTTCTCCATTATATCCTCTTTGGTGTTTCCAAACGAGGTCAAAGTTAATTTCTATATACCATTTCCCGATGGAGGTTGATGTCCGCCGTTTGTATACTTACTTCCTTAAAAAAAATTGAAAAAAGACGAACCATTTTTTCCTTATTTGGTCATTTTCAAAATGTTCTATTTCCTCGGGAACTTCCTCCAACTCCTATGTATTTCTGTTCTGATTATACTGGTGTTGTATCCGTGAGGAGAGTTAATTATGAAAATGTTTGTTTAAAAAATTAAATATGCAAACTGCTGAACACAAGTGTGACCTTCGCACGACAAAATATTTTATACACGCCAATATCATTCAGTACATTAAACGCAAAAGGAGTAGAGATGAGAGAGAAAGCCGAAAGAGAGGGTCGAAGAGAGAGAGTGCGAGATAGAGTGAACAAGAAAGACATGTTATTTTAATAACAAATCCATGCAATCCAGGGTGAGTCAGAATAAAAACTAATAAATTGACCGCTTAATGTCTGCCATTTTGCATCTTAGTGTGACCGATCTCTCAACATATGGGATATCAGCGGAAGATTTATTTTTCTTAGCTTTTAATTTGCAGCAAAGATCAATCAAACCGAGTAATACATTTTTAAAGGGATTTATTGTATGAATCTATCGACACATATATAATGAAAAATCCCAAATTCCAGAGGGTTTTCATGTTCATTGAAGTATTCCTTGCGAAGAAAACACCATTTTCAATGCTTTAACTTTCCGAAGCAGTAGACGATTTTAACGACGCCGTCCTGTTTATTATTTTCGCTATCGTTTTGCCACAGCCATGTTTATCTTTCACACCAATTGAAAGATGATCGGTGGTTAGTCAAGTTCTGGCCTAGGTATGAAAAACTATCGCGTTTACTTTTAACATTGAAATTAAAAACACAGCTTCAATTTAACGTTTTCCTTTAAAATATATAAATTTATCAAAAATACAATACATTTGTGCCTAATTTTTATAAAATGAGCCTGGGATTCTTGAGAAATATAGTTTTTAAAATAAAATTAGGAAACTCTTCATCATACAAAGAAGCGCTACTCGGTACATTGAAAAGTGCGTAGATTGTGAACCGCGCATTAGTGGGTTTCGAACACTGATCTCTATACAATGGATTGGAAACCTGGGCTTCGTAATTGAGGCACTGACGTCCATATTGGTCATCCAAAAAGAACCCAAGCAGGTGGTTAAGAGCCGGTCATTTATACAAAATTTGTTCCCATTGAAATGTGGATAAGCGACATAACAGACTACAGAATCAAGCCAATTCATTGAGCTCATTGTATTTGCGCGTATGGGATGGCATGTCTCCAAAACATGCACCCGGGATACAACTTCTGTTAAATAGGTATCTCTGGAATGCTATTGTGTTCGGTAGACCAAGATGTCCGCCCGTTGCTCCATTCATGTAATATACAATTACTGTTGTGTAGCCAATCCATTGTATAGAGATCAGTGGTTACAGTGCGACTGCGATAAAACTATAAATATTACGCGACCCCTTTTAAAATATCCACGTTCTCATGGACTGTTAGTTAGACTACGGGCTACCATGACCCCCCCTGCACCCCTCCCCCCGGGGATTTTTGGAGACAACCATTTTTGTGAAGCTTATACCATAAGCAACTGAATTCAGGTTGTCTGCAACAATCCCCACCCTGGGTTAAACGGTGAGGGAGCTTTTTCATAATGGCTGCCAAAATGCAACCACCCCCTTCAGGAGAGAAGTACCAACATGCCTAGCACAACACAGAAACATCACAGGCACTTGATTTTGGTACCAATAGATAGCTATGGTCCTCCTCTTTCCGTTGATACCAAAATGAGTACCAACATACCTAGCATTACGTCACAATGATGTCATAAAGTTTGCATGTTAGCAAAATTGTCAATTTCCATAGACACACATAGGGGAAAATTCAATTTTTCACCAAAAATGTTAGGAATATCCACTTTTCATGCGGTTTTTGGCTCTACTTGATGGAAAATGACTAGTTTTGTAAAAATGAGAGCATTTTAGTGCTATAATAATGTTTTTGAGTCGCTAAAATTGCGAAATATCATATAATCAGTACATGTATTTTCATACTTTCCTCAACATATGACGTCATAGTGACGTCATAATGGGGATGTTGGCACTTATTTTGATACCAATGGAAAGAAGAAACTCTAAGCTACCCTGTGGTACCAAATTCACAGGAATCGGATGTTCAGTAACGAAAATCACGGGGGGGGGGTCGAGAGTTTGTTACAAAAATGGCTCAGGTAGACGGGGTTAAGTCAAAACGTGACAAGTATATCGATGCCTTCCTAAGCCTTGGAAGATCGACTGATGTGCCAGAGCACTCGTATGAGAGATTCTGGATGCACATTCAGAAAGCCAATTATCAAGCCCTGATTTGGTACCAGGCAGATGTGGCAGAGCCAGAAATTCCTCCACCAGATGATCATGGTTGGAAGTTAGATACAAGTGGCCATCAGGAGAGTTGATGCCAAAAGAGTTGTCTGACATAATAGTAATCTGATACAGAAGAAGACAATTAAGACATGACTCAAGAAGAGGAGGAGGAAAGAGAAGATCAATTTCTGAATCAAGGGAGCTGCATTTAAGCTCGTATAGCAAGGAAACAGCATTGCTTAAAAGATCGCCAATTGAACAATACCAATGATTATTAAAATTGGAAATTCTTCTTATCGTATCCAAACACAGTGGTTCTCAAATGTGATCCAGCCAGAGGTGGGTACAATGTCTGGCTGCTTCACTGAATTCTGCAAGTTCCTTGTCTGTGCATTGTTGCACCAACATTGGGCAGACCAAGAGATGCTCCAGTGTCCTGATCTGCTTCCAGGTAGATCGGCCGATTCTGGATCTCAATCAGCTGAGACACCGCCACTCAGCCCACGAGAAGCCAGGCCCAGGCAGAAAACGCTCACCAGGCTCAATACCAATAGATGCCACTTGTGTTGACAGCAAGTCTTTCTTTCCACAAGCCAACTGCCCCAAACTCCTTAGAGACTATTTCAAAGGACCGAACTTGCTTAAGAAACTACCCCGGACCTAAGGCGGTCAGCAGCCGGCCTCTGTCCAAGCTTGGCAGCTTGGCAGCTTGACAGCTATGCTCATGCATGCTACGTTGCTGCATGTATAAGTTGTCATAGGGTAATGGGGAAAAGCCCCTTGTTGGGGTTCAGGGGCATAGACCCCGGAAGCTCTTGAGTTTAACATGTTCGAGTGCTTTCGGAGAAGGGTTATGTCCTTATCTTGAAGCAGATGAACTATGCTGAACGTTGCGGTGGTCCAGAGGCGGACCCCCCAGAAGCTCTTGGGTTTTAGCATGTTTCAGCGCATCCGGAGAGCTCTCGGTTATCTCACAATCATGAAGCTGATGAACTATACTGTCCCTGGCGGGGTCCAGGGTTCGGAGCCCGTGGAAGCTCTTGAGTTAAATAGCATGTTTGAGTGCCTTCGGAGAGATTTCAGTAATATCTCATTATCTTGAAGCAGATGAACTATACTGCCCTGGCGGGTGGGCCGGTGGTCAAGGTGACGGAACCCCGGAACCTCTCAGTTTTAGTATGTTTGAGTGCCTTCGGAGAGATCTCAGTTATCTCATTATCTTGAAGTATACTGCCTGTGACAATAACAACAAAAATCACAACAACGGTATTTTTTTTATTTTTATTTTTCCAAAACACATTTCAGCGCCCCCTGAGTGGTGTCCGGTGCCGGGGCACATGCTCCCCTTGCCCCTCCCTAGCCACGCCACTGCTTCCGATGTGGGTCTTATAAGAGAGTGCAGTCCAAGGTGACTCCTAAGTAAACATGACTATCACCGTGCTCCAGGGGCGCTCCAGACCAGGTCACTCAAAGGCAAAGGTGACGCCTGGCACGGCCGCGCAGACAGAAAGCATACACCTGTGCCCCGGATGGACTTGCGCGATGATGGTTCTCCTCACAATAAGGGGCAAGCCCATCTAAAGGCCCTTTGAGTCTCCCTTTGACATCTGCATCCTGTGCGCCAATTCCAAGATTGTCTTTCCAGACAAAACGACAGGCTCCCGTACTCTCAGGCCGGTCGCCGGCACAGATGCCGAACAAGAGAGGCATGAGACGCTTCCCGGGGCATTCCATCCCTGAGCTCACATATACCACAACCAAGCACCTGTGTGTTAAAGTACGTTAGTAATTTCTTAACAACAACAACTTATGTGAACGCGTTTGGTTGCGTCTCTACGCGTACACTCCTGAAGCTCTCGCAAGCAGGCGTAGTAAGAAGCTTGTTGCTCACTTAGTAATCTGTCAATTACATCAAGACTCAAGAAACCATGGTAATGCGGTTTCATGGTGATCAGTGATTAAGGAGGCTGTGGTTGTGGTTGTGGTCATAGACCATTTTTACATAACGCGCCCTCTATATATACACTTGAAAGGCTAACTACTTTATTTTTAAGTGTTTACTTTACCACAAAGTAATCCACAGGTGCATGACAAAGTATATAATTAGGTGACACCGGCATTTTGCCTTTAAAGAGGCATTAAGTGTGTAAATACACGGTGTTTCATTGTTTTGGTGGCCATTTTGAAATATGACGCCCTCTAGAGGCAGGTTAAGCATGCCAAAAGGTGTTCAACTATTCCTCCTTGTGTTTTGGTGCGATTAAGTAGACACATAGTGCATGAATTTGGATCAAAAATTAAGATATATGTCAAAAAAGGGCATTAAGTGAATATTGGCCGCCATTTTGAAAAAGCGCCCTCACTCTTTAACCCAGGATGGGGATTTTTGCTGACAACCTGATTTTGATAGCTATATGTATAAGGTTTCCAAAAAAAGTGGTCTCCAAAAATCCCGGGGGGTGCAGGGTTTCGGTTATGGGCTCATGACCTAAGTGTTTAAGCCAACTAAAACCTTTGTTAATCACAAAATGATATCTAAAACACCCCTCTTTACATTTTTCTCAAATCACTGAGGTTTTGAAAAGTGTAGTTTTTTGCAATAAAAAATTCTAAACGAACTTCGCTCCTATCCTTTGTGTGCTCAACAAAGTTCACAAGGATGAGGCTTGTGGCAAACTTGCTGAAGTCACGTGATATATTTTCGCTGGCTTGTAAATATACCACCGGGAATAAACATGGTAGCTTCCATGATTGCTGTACAGTTGTGTACATTTGTGGGAATAAATCTGGATTTTTTTTCGCAAGGAATACTCCAATGGCTATGAAAAACATCTGGTACGTTTTATTTAGGGATTTTCATTATATGTGCCGATAGATTCATACCAATAAATCACTTTAAGTAAAGACCGAGCTACAGTTTTTGAATACAGTACTCGGTTTCATTTGCACTGTACGGATTAACAATGATAGTTTAAGATACATAGAAAAACACCCGGAAATAAATAGATAAAAGCTTATTTTTTTCAGGATAGTTTCTTGATCCTGTAAGGAGCAACATATCAAAAGTCCAAAGAATCCCCGTATTTGTGAAATAAGGGGTAAAGTTGGTACAGGGGTCAAATTCTAAAATGTTCCATTTGCGTTCAAATGTGTACCAACGTTTGTGTCATGTCATGAGGATTACGAAAAGGTATAGTTTGCCCTATCTGCGATTTATGGATTATTAATAATAATGGAAATAACTGTTCAAGGTCATATTGAAGGTAAATGCTCAGAATGCTCCGTTTCTTTCCAAAAGTGTATCAAATTGTTCGTCTCACCGTGTATAAACTAAAACGATACATTTAAATAGTTCAGGTGATTTTCTTGCATAGTTATAAGGCTCATTATGGCCGGTTTCTACTGGGTCTATGGGAGGTCATTATTTCGAAGACGTAGATAGTGTGAATGAAAATTTTTGCCATAATATGACCACACTAGACAGGTACATCCCAGGCCATAAATAAACTACTTTACTGCCACATATTCACTAGTATTTTAATGTTGTCTATCGGTTTCTGGAGGAGTTGAATGAAA
Source organism: Ophioderma brevispina (assembly GCA_023653785.1). NCBI lineage: Eukaryota > Metazoa > Echinodermata > Ophiuroidea > Amphilepidida > Ophiodermatidae > Ophioderma > Ophioderma brevispina. The sequence goes on along the minus strand of JAMKCH010021351.1, from coordinate 77,261 downwards.
ACACACCAATCGAAGAAACAAACATCGGTGACAACCTTTCGAGGTCGGAAAATGCTTATTTTGTAGACTATAATGTGACACAAAAGGTGTTTCAAATAAATCTTACTATTATCACTGGTTCTTACACCATAAACATGCCATTCAATTTAATGTCGCCGGCGACATTAATTCAGCAGACGACGGAAATGGAGTTTAACACAAGAAAACGCACGCCGTATGCATGTTTCCCACGGCATGCACCCTGTTTGACCGGTCTGTGATCTTTGTGGTTTTAACATCAATGAGTACGAGTCTATGATATTCATGTAATATGTACATTTGTTGATTAAGTTATGGAAAACTTAAAATGAGCCTACAAATTACCTGGATGTCTTTAACCTCTTATTAAAGAGACACTGGCACATTTGAAAAATAGTGCGCCCTCAAGATTTTTCAAAATCGATATTTTTGCATGGTTGTAAAAGCTTTTATATACAAAAGCCCTCACCCGAAATAGTTAAGACCAAATCAGCTTCCTTATGGGTAAACAGAACGATTTTATAATTTAACGTCGCCGGCGACGCTTAATTCAGCAGACAACGAAAATGGCGTATAACACAAGAACACGCACGCCGTATGCATGTTTCCCACGCTATGCACACTGTTTTACCGGTCTATAACCTTTGTGGTTTTAATATCAGTGAGTACGAGTCAAAAATATTCATGTAATATACACATTTGTTGATTAAGTTATGGAAAACTTAAAAGTTGGCCTACAAATTACCTGGATGTCTTTATCCTCATATCAATGTCCCTATCTGTTTTGGGGTATGTTATTTTTATGTGTAAAATATATCTCTGTTCTTCCAATGGCCTATACTTTCATTTGAGAGCAAATTGAAGAAATTTCATATTTTGTGAAAATGTGCCAGTGCCGCTTTAACGTCCCTATCTGTTTTTGAGTATGTTATTTTATGTGTAAAATGTATCTCTATTCTTCCAATGGCCAAGACTATCATTTGAGAACAAATTGAAGAAATTTCATATTTTGTGAAAATATGCCAGTGCCGCTTTAAGTTTATTTGACGTTTGCTGGTCTATATAGGGGTTGGCTGGATACCCTGGCGAGGTGCAACCACTATGTTGTCGCTCCCTTTACCGGTTAGACGGTCAGAATTCTTCCTTACTAATTTCCTCTAAAGTGCCTGTTGACTATACTCGCTTCCACCTCCCCGCAGCACAGAAATCTGGTTACAGCATGATGTATTAATCCCCTGCGTCTTTTCTGCTCCTGCTTCTACGATTCTACGAGAATTAAAGATGAAATCGGCTTTAAAGATGCACACACCCAAAGCCTAAAGAGTATGCGGATACGTCAAACGTACACACATAACATTCTTCTTGTTTTACCCTGAAAGATTTTACAGATATATAGGTGCTTTGCAAATCCATCAGCAAACAAAGAAACAAACAAACAAAACCTGATATTACAAAATGGACGTGATTCTTTCTTTGGTTTCCCGTCTTCTCTGAAGTGTGTTTTACTCAGTTTGAAAGTTGTTTGTACAATCAATGACATCATCCAATAACCCGGGAGCTAACAGACATTTGTAACACACCTCAAGTACAAAAGGTTGAGTGATTAAATATGTTGACAGACTGACAAGGACCCCTGAAACGCGATTCTTAAGTGCTGCAAATGGTGCCTTATGGAGAAGGGGCCAATACAAGATTTGTACAAGGGTCAAATTTTTAAATTGATCCAATCATGTTGAAAAGTATAGCATGTTATTTGTCTAACCACAAGGATTCAGGAAAGGTATAGTTTATACTATCTACAACGTAAAGTTTAAGAGTTATAGGCTAAAAACAGCAAAAATCAATAAAAAGGGTCAATTTCAGTTGTACAGGGTCAAATTTTAAAGTTGCTCTGATTTAGATAAAAAATGGTTCAAAATGTTGATGGAGTTCATAGGATTGGATTAAAATAAGGAATAGTTTTGACTGTCTCAAACGCTTAGTTGCCGAAGTAGGGGGCACAGAAGGTCAACATCCATTGCATTCAACTGTGCTACATCTGAAAAAGGTCACAAATCTGACGTTGCTGGCAATTTGGGGCGAATGCGCTTACACCAATCTAGAATATACGTTGTAAACGTCCTTGTAATAATCTCTACTTTTTCTCGCACTTCACTGGCTGAAGACACCGTTACTCTACTACCCGAGTTACAAACATAACAATTTCTTGAATGTTAGTCTTGGATTTAAACAAGATACCTTATAATAGTATCTTTAGAGAGAAACCCTTACAATAGGAAAGAGATGGTTAAAGCATGTTACGTAATGTTGCAGTTCATATATAAAATGTATTGAATGAAAAGAAGAACGCTTTTAGTGTGTGTTTACACAGTGCGGGCGTACAAAAATAACATCTCACAATGCGAAAATCCACCAAACTTAGAGCGGTCGGCTTCGCAAATGATGATGACTATGTAGCCTCTAATTCAATGTATACATTATATTAGATTGCGGCAGTTATCAGTTTTATATAGCGTATGTATGAACATTGAATACATGGGCCAAGTAGAGCAAAGTTGATCTCCCTTCGCGTTTCCTTTATCCTGCGTCTACCTGAATCATTTCTTGTAACAACGCACCCGAACCACCCCTTGGATTTTAATTAACCAATTCCTATCAATTTGGTACCACAGGAATAACTTAGACTGCTTAGCCTTTCTTCTTTCCATTGGTATCCACATAAGTGCAAACATTCCCATGCCGTCATGTGACGTCATAAGTCACGGCAAGTATGGAAATGCTGGCTATAGGGTGGAAAATTGCAATTATGGCACAAAACGCTCTCTGTGTGTAAACTACTCATTTGCCACCATTTAGAAGAAAAAAAAAACCGCATGCATGGAAATCTGATATTGTAAACCTTTTGGATCAAATATTGAATTGTGTCTATGGAAAATGACTGCCATACGAACTTCTGACGTAATACTTGGCATTTTGGCACTAATTTTGTTATCAATGGAAAGAGGAGGACCAGAGCTATTATTGGAACCAAAATCAAATATCTGTATCGTCACGCTAGCATTTTTTTTTTTTTTTTTTTTTTTTTTTTTTTTTTTTTTTTTTTTTTTTTTTTTTTTTTTTTTTTTTTTTTTTTTTTTTTTTTTTTTTTTTTTTTTTTTTTTTTTTTTTTTTTTTTTTTTTTTTTTTTTTTTTTTTTTTTTTTTTTTTTTTTTTTTTTTTTTAACCATATGGGACCAGAAAAGAGGGATTTGAGGCGCCAAAAATCTAGAGTGGTACTTTAAAAAATCCAGATGATAAACTGGTATTCCTTGTAAATGGGATCTAATAATTGCCTTTTGTCTTCTCTAAATAGACTGTGAGACACGCAGCGTGTGCTGTGTTTAAAAGTGATTCGTAAAATAAATATTAAAAAACTTCCCTCCTTACTGGTCGTACTTTGAAACTGATTTAATTTTCGGTTAAGTTAGTCACCAAAATACCTATATATTGCCTGTCTAAAAATGGTACCATCGCTTACCGAAAACCGATTTTTTTTTCCAAAAATTCAATTTCAACATAAGTAAGTCGTTCTGTAGACCACACTAAAGATAAAAGACCAGGCTTTTCGATACTCTTTTGTTTCAACTGATTTGCTTGTTTCAATCGAGAGATAACTCCAGTGTACTGCGGAACACAAATAGTTTGTGCCACTTTCTGGTTGACCAAAAATAACTAAAGAATTAGTTAAACATAAGTTATTTACATTTGAACAGATTTGATATTCTTCAAAAAAGGAGTAACTTCATAAAGAAACTTGAAAGGATACGAAAACGTAATCTGGATCTATCCCAGACTTAGTGATGGAAATTAAGATAAAGTGTATGTGGCTTTAAGAAAAAGTGTATAACATTCGACATACTGTTGTTTGTCAGAAGAGAATCATAACCGTACAACAACCTCAATTAACTTTGGAGAGAGAGAGTTTTTATGGTCTTGAAGTATCATGAAACGCAAAGTCCTACCCAGGTCAAAATTCCAGTTGATCAGAGTTGAACTGGTTTCAACTGGAACCAGTTGAATCCAGTTGATCCCAGTTGGATATCCAGTTGAATCCAGTTGAATTAGTTGATTCCGTGACGGAAAATGGAACAATTTTCAACTAGGTTTTTACTGACAAGTTGAACTCAGTTAAGACCAGTTACAAACAGTCAAAAACAGTTGAAACCAGTTAGTTCCGTCACGGAAAATGGAACAACTTTCAACTGGGATCAACTTGAATTTTGACCTGGGTACCGACACCTTGATCCTTGAATCAACGAATATGAATTACATGGGACGTCATAATTCAATACTTGAATACCGGCCAAATGTTATACTTTATCATACTTCACTTGGCGTTACTAATTTCAATAAGCCCTTTTTGCGTTCAGACATGTCGAGTGGAAATGTACTTCCGGTTCAAGATGTGTATCGGAAAGTGCATTGAGCCAGGTCACAGCAGACGACCTGTGTAGCGAATAACTCGAATTTGAGCAAATATGTAATAACTGTAAACCAAACCAGCATTACTATAATTTCTAGCACAAGCTTGCAAGTGGTTCTTCACCATCACATTGACATAGCAGCTGTTCATTTGCAGACAATCATTTACCCATGAGCGGACGCCATACAAGTTGTACAGGGATCGCCACACACCGGAAGTGAGTTATCGTCTGCCAGCCAAAACGTCAGACATGCGCAGTAAGAATTGCAAAAGGGCGTATTGTTAAATTGGTGTGCTAATTCACTTGAAGTAATATGTAAAATGTCTAATTAACGGAATGCCATGATTTTTTTGTATTTTAAGTAACCCTTACCATTACGAAGTATATACATGTATATTGTTGTAGAGTGAAATAGTTATTAATTGCTAACGAATACAAATGTTGAAAGCGGGTAAGATTCGGTGATTTTAATAGGGGACTCGCGCAAATCATAATATAAGTTCTGTGGGACCATTAACCAGGTGTACGCAATTCTGAGTGTACGCAATCATCTATTGAGGCTTTTCAATATTTACATTTAAATTATTTGCGTTTTATACATAATTCAAAGTTATTTGATAGTTTTACAAATAGATTCGGACTTAATAACGAATCTACTGTTTTTCTACCAACCCTGGGGTCCGTTCCCGAAACTATGAACGTAAAGTTCATCTTACGCATGGCTTAAGATTTTGGTTACGACCATGGTAGTAGCGTTCCTGAACAGTGTGATGGTCGTAAGTACATTTCTACCAGTAAACCTACGACAATCTTACGTTAACATAAACTAAGCCGATTTAAAGGTCATTCCATTCATTGATTGGGATTAAAGTTGGGCTCTGTCTGGGTGCAAAAGTCCGAGACACGTTTGCGAATGGTACCATATGGGCCTATTCTCATCAGGTATGAATGATTTTTATTGTGTGGTATCTATAGAACAAGTATTTACAAATATTCGGACAGGGTTCGCTTGATTGTCGATAAACTTCGTCTGAATGTTCCTTTTTTTTTGGTTTCGCGGTGGGTGTTAAAAACTAGGTAATATATGTATTTGCTTCATGAGCTCTGTGTTAACTTGTTCATCACGTTATTAATTAATTAGTTTAGTAAATGTTTAATTATGAAATTTCAGTTAGTTAGGATATTCTGCGCAGTGAGAAGCGTTTTTTGTAATTTCTGTGACCAAATTTAGTAATCCATACTCTATTTTGTTATTTTTTCTTGTCTAAATCGGGGGAATTCGGAGGGGTCCTTATTATAAAATATAATTTATAATGCAATATCGTGTGAACATGTACATGCAGCTACCATAACTTGTTTTAAATTTAATTAAGGCAGATGCAATAAATATCATGCTTGGCACATGACTCGGTATGGTAAAGTTTTTCTCAATAAAAGAACCTTTTTAGGCCTATATAAAAGAGGTGCCATGTATGTCAAATCTCGGCATTAATGATATATGGTTCTTGAAATTTGGACAAGTATATAATTTTTTTTATTCGCCCTCTGTATTTTGTATCTAAATTGACAGATTTAAGATTTTTCTTTGAGCAATGAAAATTATTACTTGTTAGAGGGTTAAGGTGGTCACGATAACCTACATAAAATTATTTTATTTGTTTACTTTAGCAAAACAGGTTTTATACTTTGTCTGGCGGTAAACCTGATGCTGACAAGCTGCTAACCCAACCCTTACTCTAACAGCGTTATCATCACATAATCATCGTGTTGTATATATTCAAAAGGACACAATAGGGTATAGGCCTATTAGTTTCGCTTCATTAGATAACATGACTAAGATAGTTGTGTGTCATATCTGCATGCACAAGAACAGTTTATTTCTTGTAGACGGTAATTAAGCATTGGAACCTGTTTTAGCAAACAACACCTAACATAATAAATGTTTACTTTTCTTTACAATGTCATTGCAGGTCGGTAAAGCTAGGTGTAATAATTATTCAAGAGAACTTTTTCTCAATACCCTTAAATCTGCCAGGGCCTTAAGCGACATAATTAAACCGATGCGTGTGGCGTGTTCATCCTAGCCTATAATACAGAAACACACGTTACCTATTCCTCACTTAAATGGAAAATAACCCTAATTTTATATAAGTTTTCACATTTTAGACATGCTGTACTCATAATCCCTACTATCAGTTGGGGGAAGGGGATCCACTTAACTTTGGAAGTAACGGTGACGTGCTGAAAACTCAGAGGCCTTTTGGAGACATGCCCTAAAATGTGAGTGAAATACAAAAAAGAGGCATATTTTCATTAAAAAAAAAGAAATCTGTTTTGAAATTGCTGAGAAAATTCGACAAGAGCATTATAGGCCTAATTAATTATTAAAATGAGTTTGAAAATCGGTATTGGGTGACACTGAGCGGAACAAAACAAAAAAAAACACAAAAAAACACATAATACACACCACATAACACCCCACCACATAACACCCACCCCCACACCACACACACAGCATCCTGGCCCCCGGGTCTCCAACATGTTCAAAAATGGTTGGAATAATCTTCTACAATCATCTCCCAACTTCTCATCCCCTTTTCCAAATAAAATCACGAATATAGCTCTCAAATGTCCATGATATCAACTGTATCGTTTTATGGCAAGTTACGCCATCAACTCTGAGTACACGTAGAAATTCGCGGTAACTTTACGATTAATCCTGATTATGGAAACGCAGAACGAAAAAAAAAAAAAAAAAAAAAAAAAAAAAAAAAAAAAAAAAAAAACATCGTAAAAAAAGCGTAGTGCTAGTTACGAAGACGTAGATTTTTCGAAGTTTTGAAGAAAACTTAAGTGAATTCCAAGTTTCGGGAACGCAGTAAATTCGTAAGTTGTGAACTTTCCGCAAAAGTTGCGATAGAAAGAGGATACGACTGTAGTACGACCCAAGGGGGTAAAGCCCATCAAAAACCAGTCCGTCCGTGACTGGGCGGACATTTTGATATTGCACGTGAATAATTATTAGTTGGGGGCTGTATACACACATGAATGTCATTCGATACAAACATCCGGGCAAAACATCAGTTGTTGGTGTTGGGTGCTATTGGGTGGTTAAATTTGTTACCATGGCCACATAACGATGAAATGACACGTCAGTCGTCTTGATTTAAATAAAACGCCTCAATGAATACATCTTTTCACCTAAGCGGAGCATTGCATTATGAGAAAAAAAGGAGATCATGAGACAAGTGACCAGGTGCACTATTTATTTACACCTGGCCACCTCTAAACACATACATTAATTTGTATCACTACGATTAGTGTATATGCAAAGCGGACCCACAGTATGGGGAAGAAGGGGAGGCAGCCAGTGCTTTCTATTGTTGGAACTCTAGTTTTCTTGTGGTCGGCCAAAAAATGCAGACGATGAATTTCTCAAGATTACGAAAAGTTTTGCTCTCTATCTTATAAACCTCCTTGGTACGGACCACCTTTCGGGAAACGGAACCTGGCTTGAGCTCAGTTGGGAAGAATTCTAGTAATACGGAGGTTGCCGTTTCGATTCGGCAATCGCAATGTGTCAACAGTCACTTCATGGCCATCTCTAGGGCAATATTATTTTTTTTAAAATCCATTGTCCCTTGTCTACTGGAGAATAAGGAGCCAAAAGAGAAACTTTTACCTGGGTTTTATGTGTCTGTGTTTCTATCGAAAATGTAACTACCTAATATGGACAGTTTGGGCTTTCAATCTATGTGTAATGATAGATTATTATTATTTTATTTTCTTAAACAGTTTTAGTTGACGAGACTGTGACCACCGCGGACTGTCGTCAACGTGTACACCTATTACCCTAACTTCTACCCAGATAATGTCGATGCTACTGCATTTTAAAAACAAATGACAAAAAGGCGCTATGAATTGATTTTTCATCAATTTCTCACATTTGAAGTCTTGGATAGTCTTACTCTACTTCGAGGAAATGAAACACATTTATTCGATTAATCACCAGCTTGATACCTTCATCATCCTTGACAAAATTTGGTGAATGAGGAGAATATTGGCTGAATTTAAATCAACTAGATACTTTCGCCTGTTGGTAATGTATCTATTACAAGGATTCCGAAGAAAGGTAGGACATATACAATAGAGAATAACGCCTCGATTGATAGGACACTGATAGTATTATCATTTCATTATCATTATTATTAGCATTATCTACATTTAGAGAATAAAAGATAGGATTGGTGTTTTGCCATCTAATATCGTGTCATATTGGATGGCAGTCCAATATTTTGAGTAGGGGATGCCGGCGCAGCCGGTCTCCAATACGATCAAAATATTGGACTGCTCATCCCAATATGACACGATTCGATAGGGCAAAAAACGACGAATCCTTCTTGTATTCTCATTCTTATTTAGTTTTGGTGTTTTAATCAACCGAAAATAGTTTTATTCAATAATATTAGTTTACAAACAAAAAAAATATTCCCCCGCTGTAAGAAATGAACCAACCCGTACTACCTGCGGGCACTGCGTAACCTTATACACGCGCGCACGTAAAAACACTGAGGGCCGCCGCACTTTCTAATATCGGTCATATAAGATATGGCAATAACCAATTATATTGCGTGGTTGCTTAGGCTCATATCGAATGGTCGGGGACAGCTTCGCCAGGCGTTCCCTAGCTTCACTCAGCTTCGTGCGGCGTCTCATTGCGCAGCTTTGCCGAAATAAAAACTAAGTCACGAGGCTTTTCACGCGTGTGTGAGTCAATGCATATTAATGCATATGAAGGACCTCGTTTCATGACTATTAAATAGGAACCGCTGATTATTAATGAAGCTTCGCTGGGATTCGCTGTCGAGCATATACACCAATCCCCCTTCGGATTTCGCACATTCCAACAACCTCACTGGCAGCCATAGGTCTGGGGTGCATCCAGCTGAATTCACCAAATGTGCAGGATAAGTGTAGCTTTTGAATTAAACTTAATAAGCGTGTTACAGACTAACAAAAGATTTGGGTAGGTTTTGGGTTGGAGGCCCCAGTCATGGCGGGATACAATTTTGACCATTCATTTGGCTGGTCGGATGTGTCTATATTCGCCATGGTGAAGGCCGATACTTTGAACATTCACAGTTGATAAATAACGTGAACTCCGTGGTTCTAATTTACAATAATAGGCCGTATGTAGCCCTCCTTTTCTAACAGGCACGATCGGCGCTGCCTACAGATTTGGAAACTAGATAAAAGTACGCTCGTTTAAAAACAATTATGATCTAATTATAATCTAAGAGAAAAAAATCACGAAAATTGCGTGTGTCTACGTTGGTATCAATCACCAACTTCACCCATCAGATTATTACAATTCTCGATCTTAAACTTCCGTTTCGGATCTGGACAAAATACCGTCCATTCAGTCCTGGGGTGGGATTCACGAAAGACAACCTACATGTATATGACATGACTGTCTAAAATATAGGCCTATATAATACATATTATTTAACACATAAAAAGATCGTGAGTTAGAACTCTCGAAGAAGCCAGACGGTGTTACTGAAGCGGTTATAGGCCTACTGAAGGCCCTGTCGTGACACTTCAGGAGTACACAATTGAGAAAATCGGCATACCGTTGTTATACATTTGGATATTTCAAAAAGATAATTTGCTTGGGTGTGCATAATTTAAAAAAGTAACTAAATCAAATTAAAGTAGTCACATGAACTAATGTCCAGTTTTAGAGATTCGCGAAAAGAGGAAATATGCAGTGTATTGGACTATCGATAATTTTCTGTTTCCTAGTTATTGTACGGCGCAGGATGGATGAATGTTATATATCGTGTTGCCCTTCTCCAGTGGAGGTTTATTTCGTCACTACCTTTTATAAGTAATAAATATTTTAAAAATGCAGTTGAAGATGGAATTGACATTTAGATAGGCAGTAGAACGACCATAACATTATCCAGCTAACATCTTGATGTGGATTTTGGGCTAATCAAAGCAAAACCTCTGTTTTTGCTGACTTTAGTGTTGTTGGTTTAATAATGTCCCTAATTTTTAATAGCCGTATAAGTTCAGTACATAAACTGCATAGAAACTTATATACGTCGATGAAGCCAACGAGGCGGTCTTAGACAGGATTGTGACCAAAATGTGGCGTTTCCAGAGCATTATTTTTATTATGCCCAGGAGCAATTATTTAATTATTGTCAAAGAAAATTGATAGAAATTTTAATTTGCTTTAATTAATTTATGCAGGATATTCCAGGATAAATAACACAAAAAGTACTATATAATATTGTACACGTTTCCATCGCGGTTCTTAGAAAAACCATAGCAAATATAACAATTAGGATGCAATAAATATAAAACATGAAAAAATATAAAAAACAGCCAAAAAAATCATGTATACCCCATCTTCTCCAAAACTTAATGACCGCAGTATAACCCAAGCAATCATATTGAACATACTATAAAGAGTGACATATGACTTAAAGATAATATGATCAAAATATGCACTGTAATTGCCCAGATATCAAAATGTGAGATTCAAACCCTAGAAATATATTTTAAAAAGGTTAAAATTACGTATAATAGTAATTCTCAAACAAAGTTTGACCTACCTACAAACGAATCATAATTATCTGCGCTTCCGAAAGTAGGTCCGTTAATACCCAGATATGGATGATTGAGCTGGTAGTGAGTTTATGAGTTCGCTGGAGTAACTTCGAGCGATTATCTACCATCTTGTCCGTGGAAGGAACCCCCTCCCCCAGCTCCGACTGGGTTGACGGCATATCGTGGCACGTTGGACAAGGAAATTATAAAGACGACTTTAATTTGCCGATACATCGAGGAATAGCCGAAGATCATCATAGTGTAAAAATAAATTAGTCGATTTTGTACAAATTAGTCCTATAAGACATCATTTTGACAAACTTAGTCTTATCTTATACAATGTCATGTTATATAGATAAATTTGTACAAAATCGACTAATTTATTCCTACAGTTAATTGTCAACTTCCCCTGCAGGGTGAAAACTGCCCTTCGTTTCTTTTTTTTTTTTTTTTTTTTTTTTTTTTTTTTTTTCGTTTCAATATCACACAATCTTTCCTTGGAATGGATATAGTATCATTCTATTACTCCCCAAAAGCTTATTCTCACAATTTCAATAATACTTCATGCTGCCTCTTTAAAAGAAAACCTAGTATATACCTATATTAATTTTGAAGAGACACTTTTAAATGATGCGCTTTTTACGTTATAAGCAAATTGGGTATTGTAAGTTTACTTTTATCTCGCAGACCAATTTGCCACTTAGATTAATACACTACAGTACGCTTACATAGGCCAACAGTAAGATGGTGAGCGTTTTTCAATATATTTTTCAAGAAATAGACAGGTCCACCATTTTTAATATAACTTCTGCAATTCATGCAAGGGTCCTGATGTTATTTACCAATTCATTTACCTTTTTCAACCTAATGTTGTAGACATTCATTAAAGTGAAATTGTATTTGTATATCGGCACATTAAATATCCCTAAATAAACTGTACCAGAGGGTTTTTCATTGCCATTGGAGTATTCTTGCGGAAAAAATCTAATTTATCCGACAAATGTACACAACGTTACCAGCAATCATGGAAGCGACCATGTTTATTCCCTGTGGTATATTTACATGCAATACCGAAACAGTAGCCCAGCGAAATATATCCCATACTCGCATATATCCGTGCAAGTTTGCCGCAAGCCTCATCCGTGTGAACTTCGTTGAGCACCCAAAGGATATGAGCGAAGTACAATCAGATTTAGATTTTTTGTTTATTGCAAAAAAACTACACCTTTTTTAAAACCTCATGAGTTGGCAAAAATGTTTAAGAGGTTGTGGTTTAATATCAATTTAAATTCAAAGCTTTGTTTTTAATTTCAATGTTTAAAGTAAACGAGATAGTCTTGCCTACAGGCATCCGAACGGGAACTAACCACCGATCCCTTTCACTAATTGTATGTGAAGATTAACATGGCTTGGTGGCAAAACGATAGCGTAAAAAAAAACATGGCTGCTTCGTTAACTCGTCTACTGCTTCGAAATATTAAGCATGAAACTGGTGTTTTCTTCACAAGGAATCCCCAACGACCATGAAACCATCTGGCACGTCATTTTAGGGATATTATTTATATTGCTGATAGATTCATACACATAAATCCTTTAATATTTCTCCTCCTTATCCCCCCCCCCCCCACTTATGTGTTTTGCTTACGTTGTTTTAGTCTTGAAACCTGTTGTTACGACCTTTGCTTAACAGGTTCAAACATGAATTAGTTTAAAATATTGCCCACATTATGGTGACAATTTTGTGCTCAGCGATTTTTTGTGAGTTTTTTGAGTAATCTTTTTACCATGCTGCTTTCGTTTGTCAGATTTGCGCTTAAGGGGGGCTAGGAACACCATGGATCTATCCGATTTTGTTTTTCATTAAACTTCGGTATGAACCGCTTCGATCCGCTCGTAACCAACAATCCAAAATAAAAAGGGGTCACCGACTCTCGTTTTTCATATAATTATTGATTCAAAATCCCCTTTTTGCCATTTTTTGATCAAAAATTAAGTTGCAGAATTCAATTTTTCTCTCATGTTTTTTTTAAATGTTTAATTATAAAAAAAAATCTGCTCGAATTTGTTGATAGGAATTTTAATAAAAGTTGCGCACTACAGAAGCTTCGACTAAAAGAAACAGATGGGTCACCGAACTACTTTCGCTCAATCATGTAACAGAGCACGTTTTTTCGCGTTTAACTTTAAAGTCGAAAGTTAGTGGACGAGGAATGAGGAGGACCAGTTGGGAGGTATAGCGCCTGAGGGTGAAAGGGGTAACTTTTGTGAGGTAGGGATGTGCGGCCCCGATCCCGAACTTTAGTGGGGGATAGGGGAACTGGATTTCATTATTTTCATTTCTCACAAGTAGGCCCATAGGAACTCATTGACATTTCCCCCCGATAATTTGCAGGCGCAGCTGCAGGAACTAAAATTTGGCTAAAATTTAGCTTCTATGATTAAAAAATACGAATCGGGGACCTCAAGAACGGAATTATGCTCGTCTCTCTCCACATGTCAGACCTTTGTCGTCCTCCACACTCGTGCTATCGCCGCGCCGTGTTTTTAAAAGCGGTTTATAGCAAAACAGCCCTTGGGGTTGCACTTTCAAAATTAAAGAACCGGCGGCAGGCAAATTGAAGTGGTGGCGGCCCGGGCAATTAGTGTCCGTGTACGCATAGTAGCTATACAGAGCGTACGGTATAAACGGCCGTGCTGCTTTTTGCCCAAAATTATGCTCCAGGGCCATATGGTCAGGGACCATATTGTTCCCCCTCCTGCTCGAGCGCAGAACCCTTGCAATGTTCCTTCCAAGAACACCGTTTTTCCCATGAAAATTTTAATGAAAACAACTTGAAATTTTTAAAGTGTTCCTTTACTGGCTATATATATGTATATATGTATATATGGATATGTTATATATGTATGTATATATATATATATATATATATATATATTATATCTAGTATATATAGATATATATATATATATATATATCCTCCTCGTATCTCTGTCTCCTGTCTCTTGTCTCTCTCTCTCTCTCGTAGCTCATCTCTCTCTCTCCTCTCTCCTCTCTCTCTTCTCTCAACTCTCTCACTCTCGCTAGCTCTGTGTCGCTCTTTCTCCCCTGTGTCTAGACATATCAAAATTATTTGAGGATATTTATTAACTACAATATCTTGTTTGGAACTGTGAAAACGGTTTTGAAAACAAAGCTGAATGATTAAAGGGCCGCTATCTGGGAAAAAGGTGAAACCACTTTGCACACACGTAAGTCTATGGCCAGCTTAGTTGGCGATCCTAGATATGATACATTCGAGAAGAGGCATCTCTTAGAACACCCCGACAACGTTTGAGAACCTTTCTTTATGATATATAATAAGCAGAGCTGAGCAAGTGGGTTTTTTGATCATAGAAATTTACAACATAAAAACAAAAACATGTGCAGAGTAAATTGAAATCAAGAATATTGGTGGGGGGGGGGATTCTTTTATGTTCTGACAATCTTTTTTTCTATTTTGTTTTGTTTTGTTTTTGTTTGTGCTCTAAATTTTCACTTTGTCCAATAAAATTGGTAATATTTCCAAGTATTGATTCTAAAAAAATATTGGCATTTAATAATATTAACTGGATTTTTGGAAAGTCGCTGTTTTGTAAAACTGAAAGATTACATGAGCCCACCAAATTGAAAACATCACCGTACATGATAATAGTCCCTTGGTTAAATGCGTCACAGTACCCGTCGCACAGTGAGTTTCAAAAGGTTTATCAAATGTCATTAGAGATCATGAATTATAACATTGTTTTGTGTATCCACATTTTGGTCGATAGATTTTGATGACACTTGGATACAATGCCCTTGGGAGTGGCCAACATGATGGTGACCTCATATTACCTCTTGGTGCCCTCATGTGACCTTGTGACCCCTAGTGGTCAGCTTTGTCAAATGCTTGGTGTAGCATATCCTGTTGATAGATTTCCATGACTCTTGGATAGATACAATGGTCCTTTGGTAGGGCCCCACATGTTGGTGACCTTGGTGAACTTTAAAATTCCTATTTCACAATGCAACGGCAGACGATACTGCGTTTCTGTGAACGCAGTAGTTTTTTTTACTTCACAGATCTGAATATTTATTTATTAAGTATGCAACAGCTATTGCTCCCATTCATCTATAGGTACTACGCAGCGCAGTGTTATAAGACAACTCGGATGGAAGTCTAGCATACCCATTGCATACTTTTTCAGATATAGCCCGCAGTTCATTAACGGTTGTAACAGTGTGCAAATGTTCAACCGTTAGCAATGTTAGCATTTCCCCCCCATAGAACCGCATGTATGATATTTTTCAAAAACCATTAAGGTAGACATTAATGTTCCTTTAATTTAACTCTTTACCAATATCAATACAACATTGAATAAAAATGTTTATCAAGACAGTAGTTCACAAAATATTGTTGGAGATACCATGTTACTGTGAACAGCCAAGTTCTTTCTCATATCAATCTAACATCTTAAGTGTCGCAAGTGAGGCATAATCTCTTAACAATACCCTCGCTTCCTGGTTTTAAAATCTAACTATGGTTTATGGAGACGTTTTCGTATTATGGATGATTCAAAAGTATTATGTGGGTTACAGTTCAAGCTGATAATTTTAGCATAATTACATATGAAATAAATCAGTAAAAATGTGAAGATATTGAGGTCTTGGCATTGTGAATGATATAATAGCTTGCAGTTAATTTACTGAGATGAAATCTGCTGTATTTTCCCCTTGACTTCTATGTCCTACTTACGTGAAGAATGACCTACTTTTCCCATCACACAGTGTGCATGTGGATATATTATTATTGGAAAGCTTATTTTGTAATTTATTGTTTTAATTACAGATGACATGCTTGTTCACTAACTTCAGTTTGAAAATAAATTACCTCAACAAATTTCACAAGGCAATGTCCGGAAAAGAAAATTAAATGAAACAATTAAAAGGAATAAACACAGGAGCGTTACAGTAGTAAAACAAGTAAATCAATTAATCAATCAATCAAACAATCAAATTTATTTCCATTCACATAACAAAATAAACAAGGCGGTTCTCGAACCACAAGTGTCGCCTGGTTGCGCGATCACTTGTTTTATGATAAAAATTTGGCATTGATAACAGAGCAAAAGCACTGGAGACAAGTGTATGTTTTGTACCTTGAAGTGTATTTCAAAAAGGTAAAGCAAGAAAAGGCTAACTGAAATAGCTTTAAAAATGCAAATTAGCTAATTAAAATGCATAAATATGCAATTAATGCAGCCAAAATCAACACATGATATTGTGGCACCTCACTCTATCACCATACCAAATTTGTAGTAAATTGGGCATGTTGTTTAACCTGCAAAGCATTGTTAACAAAATGTCTTAAAAATTATGCAAAATGAGCTACTTAATATTCATGAATAATGCAAATAATGGCAGTCCAAAAGCTACACATGAGATTGTGGCACCACCTCACTCTATCACTAGTCAGAGAGAAGTTCATGTGACCGTACTGTTGAGTTTATACACATTTTATTTTGGCTGAAAATGATAGATTAGGGTTTGTAGAAATATAATCTGTAGAATGCCACCTGGGCATCCTTGGCGTTTGAGCAAATCCAAGTGGAGTCGCCATAAATCTAATTTATCTATTCAACCCTAAGTTTGTGGCTGCCAATTGATTGACAGCCTTTAAACATAACTTTAAAAGTAATAAAACTACATTTCTGTGTGTCCTAACAACATAATCTAATACTTCATGAATATGCAAATAATGAGCAAAAGCTACACTGATATTGTGGCACCTTACTCATCCCATATCAAGTTAGAAGTAAATTGGGCATAGCATTTTGCCAGCAGAGCATTTTAAAAAAGGTTAACCGAGTATCCATACGGACTGACGGACGGACACACCCACAGAATTTGGACTAGTATGTGCCTCAAGAACATTCGTTCGTCGACACAAAACAAAACAAAAAAAGAAGCCCCCTCCCTTATCAAATTTTTGTAAAGCCTCCGGACGGTGAATCCAAAAAAATTATTTTGTATGGGGCCTACTTAAGTGTAAGGGCTTCTCAGATTTGAAGAAATGACGACAAATTGTCCATTGAACGTTGCGAACATGTTGTACTACGTTTTAGCATGCTGAAACGCCCCCGACTTTGACGTGCTTCATTTTCAATTCTTTCTCCTCTCATTTTTTTCGTCGCTTTTTTTTTTTTTTTTTTTTTTTTGTTGTTCTCAAAAGTGGTGCGGATGGGTGGGGGGCGGGTACGCCGCACCTGGCGCATAGCTTGCGCCGGCCCTGTAGGTGCCATTTCATGATCCTAACACTTCATTTTTGCTTAATTTCACATATAAACGGCTCGGATAAATTTCAAATTTAAAGTCAATCCGGACGGTGCCCATGTGATGGCCACTGTGTTGTCATTTCTTATCCGTAAACGGAAAACAGTAAAATTCTCCGAGGTTTATTTTCGTACTAATATTTGGCACACATACTTAGACCGTGAGATCAGATATTATAAGAATCTCGGCTTTTTTAGAAGGTAATGAGAATATTCGATCTTTGGTCAATTTGAAGGGGTGTTGTTGTGACACACGAGCAGCCCCATATAATTTAGAATAAACAGGAAACAATAACAAACTATTGGATTCTACAATTAAAATAGTCTTTTTTCAAACTAAAAACAAGTACCAACATCTTTGTCAAACCTAGACGTTCCAAGCCCTCAGGGGACTATAAAAACCCTCATTCACCATTATTCATCCGGGGGGCGGGGATTTTCTCTTTTTGTCTGGTGATTTTTTCCTGAGAGGGTGTTGGGGTTTCTTCCTTCTACAACTCTAAGAAAAAATACGGCCTTAGACCTTTTTTGTCCTCTATATATGGAACCTTCAAGAATGGAACCCTCAAAACGGGTTCTTAAACTCTGAGAACCCAAACAATTAAGCAGAGACCGAAACTGTGATGTACGTATTAAGGGTATGTGATACTCAATTAAGGCAGAGATCAAAAATTATAAGGGTATATTAACGACACAACGCATTGTGTACTTGGTTAGGATAGTAAAGAGTGACAAAAATACTTTTCATTCAGTGTGGCAAAACAGACAAAAATACTTATTTAGGGTATGTTTTTTTAGTCGGTGGAAATACTTTGTTTTAGGGTGCTTTAGACGTTCAGTTGACATTTTTCATTATTACAACAAAAAAAATTTTTTCGAAATCTCGAGTCCAGACTTTAAAGTCTGACTCAGAGATTTCGAAATATTACCACTAATATAGGTAACCACATAGCAACCTAAAATGCACAATTCCTAATGGAGATGAATGTGTATTTTTGCGTTTTGATGCGATTAAACATTTTATGTGTACATTACGTCCCATAGGATAACTGTGTACAACAAAAATTCCGATCCGGATTTTTAACAAGTTGTGATTTTCTATATGAAGTAATTCGATTTATAGCTTAGCAAATTCCCCACAGTTGATTATTGTTTGGAAAAGCATTATGTACACGCAAAAAACATGATTATTTTGGAAATTGAGGGCGCCCTCCTCCTGAAATCTCTGAGTCGGGGGCCTTTACGGGCAACTTTAAGTTCCTCAGTGTAAAACACCGTATAATCACAGCGTCGATATAATACATCAGATTTGAGCGAGCCGGGACGCGGACTCAAGTCGGTGAGTCCGAGTCCGAGTCCGGACTTGGACTCGGACTCATGCTCAGTGGACTCGCGGACTCGGGACTCGGACTCAGGCCCATGGACTCGGACTCCAGGCCCCCATGGACTTCGCTCGGACCTGCTGACTCGGACTCGGACTCAACCCCAGTGAACTCGGACTCAAAAATGAGTCCAGCTGAGTCCGATCGAAATTTCAACTTAATCAAAACAATCCTGAAAATGTGTGAGCTACCATCACAAACATTGCTTTTATTTTTTAATTATTGCATAAACATTTTTTTTTAATCAATATCACAGTTATTTCACAAGTAATTTTAATTTCTTTCAGAGGTATATATTTTCTTTTGGCTCTTTTTCACTTTTGTCTTCAGATAGCTTTTTGATTATTTATATCCTCCTCGTTCCCTCCCCTAACTCTCCTAGCCCGTTTTCCATCTAGCAGTGTTCTTCTAAGTACAGCTTCAAATCAACGTCTGCCCGCCTCCACAACCTTCACACAGCTACATGTGTTGCATATGATACAGGGCTGCATACTACGCAGTCATCACAGAGTGTGAAACCTGAATAACTGCCCATACCAGGTAATTTGCCATGGTTGCCCCTTTACGCCCCCAACAACCTTAAATTTTTGTATGAACTAACCTCCTAGCGCTATCTAGATTCGTACATAATATTTATTTGTATGTGAAAATAATACTCGCTCATGGCCGCAATTAATGGGACGCAGGGTATTAATACGGCCGTAATAATTAGCATGAAACTAGAGCTATATAATACTTTGAATTTTCAAAAAAAAGCTTGAACTTGAAGGATTCTGATTATATTAAATTTTAAAATGTTTTTGAAATAAATAGACTTGAATGAAATTTATTTTCTTTGGTGTTTGACTAGTGATCAGTCTAACAGTTAATCATTTTATACCAAAATTAATGTTATGTAAAATAAACTACAGTCTGATTATTTTTGTTGGACAGGTATAAAACAAGAAGCATGCATGGATGGTCTGCGCGATCCAGGAGGAATGTTGAACCTCGTTTCTAGATGCGCAATTGGGTCAAAGTAATCATCTGTGGTGCTTGTTTCGGCTTGATTGAGGTGTGCATAACTCCTGTCAAAGTAATGTTTCAACTCGCCTCTATAATGTTTAATTAGCAACTATTAGGTGTCAGAAATTAGTTAAGCCCGACTGGAAGCCCAACATTCTCTGACTTGGACTCGACTCGGACTCAGACCTGGTGACTCGGACTCGAACTCAGGTCCCATGGACTCGGACTCGCACCTCGTGACTCGGACTCATGCCCGATGGACTCGACTCGACTCGGCGGATGGACTCTGACCGCTTCGGACTCATGAGTCCGGACTCGCTCCACCACTGATACATAGATGTTCATTATTTTTGTAAACGACTGGTACAAACATGTAAACGTTCATATACAGTTGATACGCTCCATACGTGCGTTTGCTCGGTGTGGGGTTTCTATGATCATTCCTTCATTAAACCTCCCAAAATTCACTTTTTTTTGTAATGATTTTCACTAGTTGAGTAGAAATTTGCTCTTTTAATTAAAGGCCACTCGATTGTATTGGTTTACAAGTGTTTTCAACGTCTTGAGATGAAAGTTCATTCAGGTTACATTTGTAGAACATCCTGAAACATCAAAAATAGGACTGTTCGTTGATGTCCATAAGGAGCTGGGAGGTATCCAGACTCAAGTTAAAGATCTTGTTTATTTTTAATTTAAAAATGTTTGATAATTTTGCTGCCAGAGCTCGACGTTTTACTTCGTTTCCTATTCGCTCTGAATGCGAGACAAAAAGTAAGACCTAGCATACAAATCTAAACTCTAAAAGTCTAAATTATTGCATGCATTCATGGAATTCAATGGTATTGATTTTTTTATGGCCCCGTGTTTTTAAAGTAACAATTTTCTGCAGACTTTCGGTAAAGAGGGTGTGTTTGGGCAGATTTTTCTGGTTTGAGGAGAATACAAGGGTGTCCTCATCAAGAATTACATAAACAACCCTAACTATTGGTGACCATAACTTCAAAAGTTAGTATCACATTTAATAAATTCAAACGAATATTAAACCACATTATTTATTTCCAATATTTTTAAACTAAACAGTCGCAGTCGATTCGGTTCAGTAGTTTTGGAAGAAATGCCAATTATGTACAGATGTCATGAACACTTTTTCCTTCCAATTTTGGGTAATACAGTGATTCAACCAGAAAACAGGGCGAGAAATAATCACTACTTCTTTCATTTTCTTTTTCATATTTCTTTAAACAAAATAAGATATAAATTATATTTTGTTGCACCAGGTTCGACATAGTATTGGGCACCATACATTGGCAAAATAAATTTACAATCTTTTGTTTTTTTACTAAAAAATTGAAAAAAATGAAGAAATGTCAGCGACATCTTCAGTCTTTTTGACAAATTAAATGTTAAGCGGGGTAATCCTGTTAACGCCTGATCTGTGGATGTGTGGCACATCGTTACGTCTGCAACTTTGTCTTGGATTTAGACGAACACTCCGTCTGATGGCTGCAATATTCTGTAAAGCGCGGGCGGTTCTCCGCCTTCCACAGCGACTCTTGTTTAAATTTTGACTTGTACCCGTTTCAAGATACTTCTTACATTGTTCAAGATTGTCTTCTTGCAAGGATTGCTATGGAATCTTAATCTAAAGTCCTGCCCGACCACAGTAATGTTATGACCAGTTTCGGCATATCTGAAAACCACAAACGCCCTTTGTATGGGGAGACAAATGTTGACCAACCATCTTGTCTCATGCCAGTACTTAATATAACACGAGTATAGATTAAAACGCGTGAATTTTGAATTTGCACTCAAATCATGCCTTTATTATTTAAATGTGGAATCCCCCATCTTATTGGAATAAGATGTCTAATTTGAATAAAAACTATTGCGAATAATCGCGACAGCTTGAACAGATAACACGAGTGAGCGGTAGTTAACATCAAATTGCATTATTGTGAGCAAACTTGGAAGGAAGTGTCCATTGACATGTGTTACATAATCGCTTATTTCTTCAAAACTACTGAACCGAATCGAGCGATGTTACATTAAAATGTTAAAAAGTAATTTTTTTTAATTTTGTGGTTTAAGATTCCCCTTTAATTATGTTACTGGTTATGAGATATTATATTTTATTATATACCAGTGTACGTGCACGTATGTATTGTACGTACATAAATATATACATACATGTACGTTAGATACATACAAACACATTGGTATTTCCATAAATAAGGGACTCACTAGCAAAATACCACCTTCGGTATAACTTCATCAGAATATAACTATAAAAGTACAAGCCTGATGTCCACTTTCAGTTAAAAATACTAATTTCCCTGTTGACTTGCAATGATATAAATAAAATTTAATTTTTCACAGTAAAGGGATATATAAACCAATAAGATTAAATAAACCAATAAAAAATATATAAAATTTGATGGGAAAAAAGTAAAAATATCACCTTTTTATGAAAAAATTTGTGACATTTTTAATTCATTGTTGATATAATTATACTACAGCCCTGAATTGGGGTAAAATAGCCTGTAGGCCTACAGGCTCATAAATGATGGATAACAAACTGATTTGAAAAAAAAATCAGAAATCATTCAAAAGATGATTATAAGTAGGCATAAGTGAATCTCTAAAATGTGTTCCATGTGTAATATTTGGTGTCCCCAAAATCAGTTAGCGAAAACACTGACTTTTTAGTGTAGAATCCTTATAACCTTTCCAAAGTGAGCAATTTTGATTTTTTTCTGATAGCCTTTTAGTTTTTAATATTCAGAAAGATTAATTAGCAAAAATAAAGAAAATTCTGAAAATATGGACATTATTATATTTTGCAGATGACTTTGGTGCCCCCCCCCCAATATGTTACATTGTGACATACCAATGCTTCCATTTTCTAATCTTAGCGTATGTTATTTCATAAAAAAATCTACTTAATTTATATCTTATTTGTGGTTTCTATACGTTAATAAAAAGTGGCCACTTTAAAGCGCACTTGAAAAATATGGAGAATAAACATTTGGTGTCCCCAGTTACACGACACACATTGAAAACTAATTTTTCTGGCATATACGTTCTAAAAAGTATTGTACTGATTAGCTGAATGGATACTGATTTGCTATGACCTTCTTTCAGAAATACATAAAAAAATATTATTTATCTTAGTTCTAGGGTGCTCAAATGGGAATTTTGCATTTTGTGTTCCCGTTACACGAGAAACACTATTTGCCCTATATACATATATGTGGTTATCCACATTTGTCAAGGGATGTTATCAATAAAAACCAGTTCTAACTAGTTAATTTTCAGCCAAAAAAGATGATTAACTGATTTTAGGGTCAAAATAAGGATGTGACAATGTCGGTGCCTTATTTATGAGTACCCACACAACACACACACACAACACACCACACACCCACCCCCCCACAACACACACATACCTATAAACATTACATATTTTGTGTGAGAAGATTAGATTTCTTTACTTATGATTAACATGAAACAGAAATGGTACATTGGTTATACTAAAACTAATATCACGATTCATGATATCTCCTACATCTTCTCATTTTTTGTTATATTTAATAACCAAATATTATCGGTAGTCCCTGATCTTTTTGACAAGCCTTATTTGTTTTAGTTTAGATTTCGTTTATGATGTAGGACTAGTTTATAGAAAGTCCTTTTCCAAAATCAAAGGAAAGTTCTTTGCACGTTTGCACTGCATATTGTCTGCTGAACTGAAAAAATACATGTACTGAATACCCTGCTTGTAACTTCAATTGCTAGAACAAGGCCTTGCATAGCCAGGTTTTGCCCCAAGGTGGTATAAACAGGCAATTAGCTGTGTCAATTATCAAATGTCACTATTGACAGGCTATTAAGCACCATGTGTGTCTGGTAGTGAAGTGGGACTGATTCGTAGAGTTCCGAGTAATTTCTCTTACATAAATAACATTTAATTTCTTTTAGTTCAAACAAAAAACCACGTTTATGAGCAGCTACCCCCCCCACTGAAAAAATTTGAGTATCGGAACAACATGGTTTTCCTGTTAATTCAAAAACAAATTCCACGCGCCCTTGTTTACATCTTGATACAGATAGTGACAATAAACAGTGTCCGAACCCTGATTGTCTAAATTAATTTGTAACTATCTAATGAATGACATCGATAAAACACACTAAATCGTCTTCAAGTTTTGCAAAAGAAGTGTGCGTCTTATTTTTAGGCAACCAAGTCGTACACACGTCTCTCCATTACTTCATTCTCTCCACTGGCTCCAGTTGCCCAGAGGATTGATTCAAAGTTCTCCTCATTGCTTTCAAAGCTTTTCATATCATTGTCCCTCATTATTTGGTCTTCATAGTTTCCAGTTTTCCCAGTCCACTTATGCTCTCAGTTCTAGCTTATCCATCAAATTTACGTGTTCTCGTTTTAAATAAACAAATCTGGTGACCGTGCCTTGTCAATCACTGGCCCTCGCCTTTGGAGCGAGTTGCCCTCTGCCCTTCGCGACCATATAGTTCTCTCAGTTTTTTAAACGCCATTTAAAGTCCTTCATCTCACCTTTATCCTAGCCTTTAATTTCCTTTCCTTTCCAAGCGCCTTTCCTACTTTGTAAAAAAGTGCTTTATAAATCTCATTATTATTAATTATTGTTATTTAGTATTATTTTTTATTTGTGTTCCAGTATAATTGGCTACTGTCTGTCTGTAATAGATTTCCTTTCACGGCTATGTTACATAATGGGACAAATCGCTCCATTTTGAGAATACACAAATGGTCTTCATAGCATATGACCTGGTACGCGTATCAAAATCAGCAAAAAATCTAATTAGTGTATGCTTTTCATCACGTCGAACATTACGTGTTTTGGGTGTGATATTTTGAATACTTGTAAAAAAATCACATTAAAATGCTCTGAACGTGCTTAGGGATGAAATTAGGGTTTTCTCTAATTTATGTCAATCAAAATAAGTTCATGAATTATTTTATCATGTTTTTAGTTCAATTAAATGGCTGAATTTGCAGAAAAAGTCAATTTCCCGACGAGGTCCATTACATTTCCAAAGAACTAGAGACAAAACTTGAAATTAAATGTTATGAACTTTTGTGCAGACGTCTAAAGACTTTTAAATTTAAATTTATGGATTTAATTTTTAAAAGCTTATTGAGCCAATATATGAGCTTTTTAAAGTCTTTGTCATTAAAGCAGTGATAAATGCGCCATTTGGTGCTTTTTACACATCAGATTAGTAAATAAACCACCAATAACTTCAACCCCGGGTCTATTATACCTTTCCCAAATTTCCACCGGCGTCAATCTGAAACGTAATAAATTAGCGATTGATAGCGAACTTTTCTTCAATATTGTTAAAGAAACCATTGCATCCACGCACTCACGAATTACAACATAATAAAAAAAGAACGTAAAATAGAAACAGACTAGAAACGGTATAACAATGGCGTAACGGGCCTGCCCGCTCTGAGGGAGCAAATTTTCCCGTCTTGGGAAATTTTCCCTCTCAGGGGGGTCAAAAGGCCAGTTTTTCCGGTCAGAGGGCTAAAAAACGGCTGATTTAGCATGATTTTTTCCCGGCCAAAGTCGTCGGGGGGGGGGGGGGGCACTGTGCCCCCTGCCCCCCTCCGCCTGTTACGCCACTGCGGTATAATTACGGATTGTAAAGGGTAATCGCAAATGCAATTTTACTCTTTGAAAAGACTATATGACAAAATAATTCCTCGGCTCGGTTAAAACTGAGACCTGTCGCAGTATTTTGATACCTCATACTATTATAGAAAATTCGTGTTATAAATTCTAATAGTTTTACGATTTCTCAATCAGTGTAAGTTGTTAAACTAATAAGATTGCTATAATTTTGATACTGATCCAGACAAGGCAAGGCAAACCCGGCTCGCCCTTTCTTCAAGTCAAAACAATGAGGAATAAAAAGAAAAGAAATAATGAAAGAAATAAATCGCTGTGTATGCACAAATAAGACTCAACAAAGGTAATTAGTATTGTTGGTTGGCGATTAAGGTGCATTATAAACTTTTCTTTCTCTAAGAAGATATTTACTTTAAAGGTCTTTTTTCAGCACCATAAAAGATACGGGCCTTCAAATTATTTTGGCGAGTGAAGGAGGTGCCAAATTTTGAAAATTTACTCCAAATTTATTTCCCTCAGCAAGATTTTCTGCTAAGCTGTACACCCTTTTTGATATTCCTGATCGGCGTTTGATTCATATATAATATAAACACAGATGGAATTATCATGCGCGAATTCTTTTGGTTCTTTCATCGTTTTATTTTGAGCGATGTGTATGGCAGCTAGTTTACACAGAAAAAGAGAAACATAGTTTTTCGGTGAAAATAGCTGAAAACCAGTTTATTTCAAATTGATAAAGCATTTTTTTTTTTCATTTTTCAGTTTGAGATTTTGTTTCAAAACTTGGTTTCTCAGAAACCTTTTTTGATCGACAACGTTTTCAGCATGAAATCTTTCTTATCAAATTGAATAAAATGGTCATTCGATCTATAAAAAACAGGTTTATCATTTGAAAAACAAAACTAAAGAAAAATAATATTATGTATATTGTAGAGGTTTTATATGCACTGAAAACCCAACTTTTTTCTATACCTTTACCTTTTAAATTACGGTAAACCCCGATTATTCAATAATCTTCACTCTTTATTACTTATATTTTTAAACATAAAAATACAATTTGGAAGGCAGAAAATGGTACTAAACAGGGGTTTAGATAATAATACTACACAATTTGTAAAAGGGTAGTATTTATACGCTGACCGTTATTATTTTTCCGTAATATTACGTTCCTTTGTATTTACTTGTTTTTAATGTAAGATGAATATGAACATCATTTAACCTATAAAATGTGTTAGATAACGTCGTAAGTAACGTCAATAAAAAATGCAAAATCTTATTTTCCCTTTTATTTAAAAAAAATAAAAAAACTATTGTATACCTCGATTCATGCTTTTGTATTATAATTAATTAATTATTTAATTTGAAAAAGTAGTACACATATAGTTTAATTTTAGCAGTTGATATCCGCAAAATCGTCTAGTGTAGTGGATAAGGTTTAGGACTTTAAATCTTAAGGCCCTGGTTCGATTCTATGTACATGATTTAGGTACATGAATTTAGTTTACTCAATGATGATTAAGTAATTGGTGACATTAGAATATATACATTACCATATAAAACATTTAAATACTGGTGTAAATTTTTACTTCACGTTTTCTCTTCGTTTATTGCATTTTTTTCTCATAATTGCATGCCTAAAATATATATAACTGTTTACAACATGTTGTGACGTAAATACAACGTTATATCATGTCATAGATACAACTTGAAAATTTGGTCAGAAGATTGTAATAACCTTTTAATTCATAATTATTATTTAAACAAGTCAAAAAACCAACAATAACGTTGAAGCTGAGATTTCACGCCGTTATTTTACGTTCCCTGCAATGGTTTCGTATTTTTACGGCTCCAGTTATTTTACGTTCTATACGTTGTGAGTCCCAGCTTTAATTTGACATTTATTTCATTCCAATCCGCTACGTAAAACAAAAGATATGCTTCATCAATTATGAGAGAGCAAAATCAACTTGGTCCGATTTCTGCCTTAGAACACTTGGAATGCATAATGCAACATGAAAACACTTGACTTCATAGCACATCTTCTTTCCATCTTAAAAAGAAAACAAATAAATTTTGCAGTGTTGTTCTATTAAAGAAAGACTTCGAGATTCCTGCCACCGTGTTTTACCAAACGTTTCATCGTAGGATCTACCACAACTGGTCTTCTAACAAGAGAAATGTTGGCTTGGGTATTTGCCATTCTGGTTCGTGGATCTGTATGGATCTGTTATTATCAGAAGTTTCTTTCTTTTTTGTTTACTTTCATGTTTTTGATGTTTATTCTGCCTGTAAAATCGTTGATTTTCTTGGGAGGGACCGGGAATCCATTAAGGAAGTGTCTGATTGTTTGGATTAATTTGGTTTGGTTTAACATTCTGTGTAATTTTGAACGATTTGATAAGGCTAACTCTGCTAATGAATGTGAACTGACTGATTAATATTTGAAAAAATACAAAGTATTGCTGATCATAAAGACAATGATCACACCTTATGTCAATAATGAAGTTCAAATGGGATTGTCAATATCTTCAATAAGTTCAATTGCGAATCAATAACACAATCAATAACCCAATTTTGAGTATGTTACAAAATCATGTTTCACACAATCTTACAAATGTAACTATTGCAAATCGGACCAATCCGAATTTGTACTCTTCTTTTTGACGAAGCATATCTTTTGTTCTACATATCGCATTGAAATGAAATAAACGGCAAATAAAAGCTTATTTAGTTAGCTTTAAGAGAATATCAAACAAAGGCCCATTGCGTACTGTAGTTTTTTACAAAATGCCTGTATCCCGAGCGTTAACATTTTTGGGGGACAGCCTGTACGCTCGTTTGAAAACAAGTATGAACATATGATCTAATTAATAATCTAAATGAGAAAAAATCACGAAAATTGCGTTCTGTCTAACTTTGGTATCAATCACCAAATTCTCCCATCAGATTATCGCATTTCCATGAGTCTAAAACTTCCCGTTTTCAAATCTACCCAATATTCCATTCAGTCCTGGGGCGGGATTCACGAAAGACAACTTACATATGACATGACTGTCTAAAATATAGGCCTATATAATACATCTTCTTTAACACAGGCATGTCGCGATGTTAGAACTCTCGAAGAAGTCGGACGGTGTTACTGAAGCGTGTTATTAGGCCTACTGAACGTCCTTGTTCCGTTACACTTCAGGCTACAATAGTTTAGAAAATTCGGCATACCGTTGAAAAAAAATTAAACTACAACCTCAATTTGTTTAAGGGAGCCTCCGAGCTATGTATTTGGATATTTCAAAATATAATTTTCTTGGGTGTACATTAATTTAAAAAAAGTCAACTAAAATCAAATTAAAGATAATCACATGAAATAATGTCCGGTTTTAGAGTTTCGCAAAAAGAGGAAATATGCAGTATATTGGACTACTCGTTAATTTTCTGTTTTACTAGTTATTGTAAGGCGCATGATAGATGAATGTTTATTTAAAAAAAATATCTTGTTGCCCTTCTCCAGTGGAGTTTTATGTCGTCACTACTTTTTACTACATTCTAGCGTCGGTCAGTAGAACGAACATAAAAATACCCAGCTAAAACTCGGATGTGCGATCTTTGGGCCTAATCAAAGCAAAACTTGTTTTTGTGACTTTAGTGTTATTGGTTTACATAATTTCCCTAATTTTAATACCCATAATAGTTCAGTACATAAACTGCATAGAAAACGTATATATCGTCGATGAAACAAAAAGCAGGCGGTCTTAGTCAGACGGAATTGACAAATGTGCTTTTCCAGAGCAATTATTTTATTACAAATACGTATTGATATGAACATAAACTAAAAATTAAGTGAATAAGGTTCACTTAATATGCTTTGTGTTGATGTATAACAACCTCATGTTCAAGTATCTTAACTTTCTAACCTGTTCATTTGTTCACCATTCGCCCAAAAAAGGACCGTAAGATCCACCCTTAAACTGTAGTTTACTTTCAATAGATTTTTTGTATCAACAAAACCACAATCGTTCTCCATAAAAAGTGTAGTTGTTATTTCATTACAAAAAAAAAAGAACTTTTTAAATGTTATGTCTAAAAACAAAACAAACAAAAAGTAAACTCGAACAATTCGAAATTGACAAATATGCGTAGACAGTCAAACATCTTCAATCCACGTTGGGTAAAGACCACAGAAAAACAAATTTTGTTTAAAGTATTACCAATACTACATCTTGTATTTGCGAAAAACCTATTCCGAAAAATTACAGTGCATTTTAACACTAACAGTAAAAGGATAAGAAAATGACAGTATGAAATTTGGAAGTACAACAAAATGCATGTTTACAACAAACTGTAAATGTCACAGTAATATAATGCACCGTAAAATTTTGTTGACATATAGGATAGGCATAAGTTAGGGTGTCCGTCGGTTGTTTTTTTTTTCTAACTATTCAAATCTCTTGTAATAACTCACCAAATATTATTTTTTTAAAAGTTGTTTTGATGAATTTTATTTTTTACAGTATAGTAATTTTACAGTAATTAATTGGTAGAATTGCTACCACTACAATACCTGCAAAAAATTAAATTGACCTTTTTCACAGTGTATGGTAAAGATCATTACAAGCAAACAGACGAATGCAGATTGGTCTGTTTTGAAGACTTTAATTTGGCGTTTGGGTATATTTCCAAAGCGAAGAACTATTATGCATACAAATCGGAATCTTATTTTGCTCAATATTTGGTATATGAAAAGAGATTTATTATTAATTGTCATAATTAGTCAAAAAAAAATTCAATTGTTCGCTAACATGTTCATGTCTGGGTTTGGAAGACCTCGTGACGATATGTATGGACTATTGTAAATGTCGTATTCCAGATAAATTTTGGAATCAATTGGTGTTTGGTGATGGCCTTCTATATGAAACACAAAAATTATTATGTTGTAATATTTCGGACGCGTTACGCCTTTAAACAAGTTAAAATATTGTGGCCAAATCAACGAGAAACACCAATTGCTTGCTAGCTATACTCTGAAGTAAATTTGAAAGATATTTTATGTGTTGTTTGGGTCCATCCATATTAACTTGTTTTGTACTTTTGTTGGATTAAAATAGCCATTGTATATTTTTTAAATAGGAGTGCGCTTGGCTAAAACGGGAGTAAGCCAGCGATCATGATCAGATGCCATCGATTCATAATCAGTACAACACAAGCGAGTTGTGCTTATCATCAGGATATGCGATGCACATAAATATAAAATAAGGAAACTGTATCAGCTTGCCGTATTGGCTTAACATATCAATCTGGAATATCAGTTTTTCAAACATGTGTCAAATTCATGAGATACTCTCAGGCATACAGGAGTCTGCTATATTTTTACAACTTTAAACTAAACTTTTAATTTCCTGTGAATAAGTGGCGGATTGAAGGAACTTATATTAGTAACCTCATTTTATTGCATTGAAGGCATGTACTGCGATCTTGAAAAAAAAACATGCTTATTTTCTGAAGATATTGCAATGGCTGCGGGGAAAGGCACATACGGTATATTTAACGCTCGTCATATTTGACTCTTCACAATTTTAGGAACGCAGAAGGGGGCCGTAACTTTAGGGGGAACACTTCCCCTCCCCCCCTTTCCTGCCTATGTATTGTATATAGATGCAACCAAATACATTCATTTATAGATCTTTTTGTTTTAATAGTGAAATTTATATACTACAATAAATTGAGAATATTTTATACTTATAACATAACAAATTTTAATTATCAATTAAAACATGAATAAGGTGGTCATGGACCCATCTAAAGGGTTTACAGGGGATTTATACAACAGTTGATGATTTCTTGTGTTTCATTTGGTGCAACATAAGCCGTTGCATACGACTCGGAAGTCGTTTCATTACAAATTGAATGGTTTACACACACACTATTTAGGCTTATTTATTTCAGGATTACTGTAAGAGCAAACATACAAAACCTTAAGTTTGACAAAAAGTGATGTCGCCCTATATACAAAATACAAGTTTCCCTTTATAATGTCAATATGCGGATTTATCTGAAAAGCCTGGAAACGACAAACGGTTTTAGACTTGAACTAATCTCTTTCGGTGGCTATTATATCATTATTTGATGCAAAACTGTTTGTACAGATCAATACAAATTCCAATCAACCTTTTCCATCTATTTTAAGGAATTTTGTATTGTTGTCTGAATGTGGTTGTGTCAAGTTACCCCTAAAGGTGAGACATTAATGGCATTATCCTTTCGCTACCTGTATATTTATTTAAAACGCCTCGTCTTACAACTTTTTTGTAACACGGATTACCAAGGGGGGTTACCACCCCCCTCGAGAATTCCGAGTCGCAATAAAGCACCCGACGCTTATGAGTTTTATACCAGTGGATAGCTATGGTCCTCCCTCCCCCCCGGTAAGACGGGGTTAAAGGTCCATTGGTCCGATTCCTAATAGCCTTGTCCCCCAAACCCCAGATTTTACCAAGTTCTCAAAATGTTTGGGTTTAAGAGCTACTAATTCTCATTTACCTTGTACGCCTAAAAGTTGCTTTTTGTTTTGATTGTTCATAGCGAAAAAAGCAGTGTATGATTGACAAAATCACGTTTTTAGCTCTCACATCAAACTGATTCAAAATATGGCATGAAACATTATAGAACTAAATCGGGTTACCCCCTTTCAGGCAATTTGGATTCAAATGGATATGGGAAATATATATGCTCTTTGAGATCCACCTTTTACGGATATCAACTGCTAAAAAAAGCTAAAGCTCTTTTTTTCAAATGAATAAATTATAATACAAAAGCAGGAATCGAGGCCTGCTCGAGTTTTTTTTAAACTATTTGTTTTTTAAAAAATTGGGAAAGGGAAAAAAAGATTTTGCAATTTTAAATGACGTTACATACGACGTTATTTAACACATTTTTAAATAGGTTAACCGAGTCTTTCATAGTTTCTAGTCTATAAACATTTAAAACCAAATCAAATACAAAGGAACGAAATATATTACGGAAAATATAACGTTCAGCGTATAAATACTATCCTTTTACAAAATGTGTAGTATTACATCCTAACCACTATTTAATGTACATTTTCTTTTCTGCTCCCAAAGTGGAATGTAATGTTAGAAAATATCGTAATAAAAGATTGAGAATTATTGAATAATCGGGGTTTTACCGTAATTTTAAATTTAAAAGGTAGAGGTCCTGGTGTAGGCATCATTTTAACATGACAATATACAGAAAAAGTTGGGTTTTTCATTGCATGTAAAAGCTCTAACAATAGACATAAGTTTATATTTCTTTAATTTTGTTTTTCAAATCGATAAACCAGTTTTTTTGTAGCTCGAAAAAACCATTTTATTAAAAAATATCACATCCCAATTTTATCAGAAAATTTTCATGCTGAAAACGTTGTCAATCAAAAAAGGTTTCTCTATCTTCAGCTGAGAACAAGTTTTGAAACAAAATCTCGTGAGAATGATATTAATATTTACTTTGAAATAAACTGGTTTTGAGCTTTTGTCAAACCGAAAAAAATATTTTCTTTTTTTTTTCTGTACACATCGCTCAAAATAAAACGATGAAAGAACCAAAGAAATCGCGCATGGTGATTCCCATCTGTGTTATATTATATATTAATCAAAGCCGATCCAGGAATATCAAAAAGGGGTGTAAGCTTAGCAGAAAACCTTGTTTGAGGGAATCAATTTGAAGTCAATTTTCAAAATTTGGGCACCGAATTTGCTCCCAAATTTAAAGGCCTCGTATCTTTATGGTACTGAAAAAGACTCTTAAGTAATTATCTTCTTGGAGAAAGAAAAGTTTATAATGCACCTTAACCTTTGACCCATTCACAAACATGTTATTAAAAAAAAAACTCCCGAAGGGGGGGGGGGTGTTACCACACCCCTGTGATGTTCGTTAATGAACATCCGATACCTGTAAATTTGATGAGGATAGCTTAGAGTTTCTTCTTTCCATTGGTACCCCCGCACAATAATTACCAAACATCCACATTAATGACGTCACTATGACGTCAATATGTTTGAGGAAAGTCCGAAAATACTGAATATAGGGTGGAAAATGTATATTTCGCAAATTTCGTGTCAAACACCTTATTATAGCGCTAAAATTGCTCTCATTGTATTAACTAATCAGTCTCCATCAAATAGAGCCAAAAACCGCATGAAAATCGGGTATTCCTAACATTTTCGGCGAAAATTTTAATTTTATTACCATATGTGTGGTCTATGGACACATTGACAATATTGCTGACATGCGAACTTCTGACGTCATGTGACTAAATGCTATGCATTTTGGTGGACTCCTTTTGGTATCAATGGAAAGAGGAGGACCATATAGCTATCTATTGGTGATTCCAAATCAAGTGTCTGTGATATTCCTGTGTTTTGTGGCTAGGCATGTTGGTACGAATCCCGACAAGGGGGGGGGTGGTTTGCCATCCCCCTATCCATCACTTTGGGATCACATTGTATCTTACCTGTACCCCGGTGGATGTTTGTGGTTGGATGAAAAGGAGCGAAAATTTTCATTGACAATTACATTAAATAATTTGTCACCAAAAAAGGGGGTTTTTGTAAGCCGGGGGAAACCTGAGGAGGGGTGGGGTGGTAGAACTAGGGTTAATCCTTCAAACCAACATACGACTTTAACTCGGTGTTTGAGTCTTATTGGTGCATACACAGCGATTTATTTCTTTCATTACTTTTTATCCTTTTTCTTCCTCATTGTTTTGACTTGAAAAAAGGGCGAGCCGGGTTTGCCTTGCCTTGTCTGGATCAGTATCCCCCCAAAATTTGTATTAGGCAATCTTAGTAGCATTCACCAACTAATGCTTGAGAAATCCGTAAAACTATGAGAAATTTATCACACGGATTTGCAATAATAGTATGAAGTGTCAAAATATTGCGATAGGTCTCCGTTTTTAACCGATCCGAGAATGATTTTATCATATAGTCTTTTCAAAGAATAAAAATGCATTTGCGATGTCCCTTTACAAATCTTTAATCACCGTTTCTAGTCTGTTTCTATTTTACGTTTTTTTTATTATGTTGTAATTCGTGAGTGCGTGGATGCAATGGTTTCTTTAACAATATTGAAGAAAAGTTCGCAATCAATCGCTAATTTACTATTTCAGATTGACGAGGTGAAAATTTGGGGAAAGGAATAGTACCCGGTGAATTGAAGTTTTCGTGTATTTTATATCGCTCTTGTGTAAAAAAGCACCAAACTACGCATATCACTGCTTTAAGGAAACTTTAACATCATATCTGGCCTAATTAACTTAAAAGTAAATCCATACATTTAAATTTTCATGTCTTTTAGGTCCGTATGCACAACATTTATATTTCAAGTTTTGTCTCTATTTTGTCTTTGAATTAATGGGTCTCTGTCGTAATTGACAGTTTGTCTGCAAATTCAGACATTTCATTGAACTAAAACCTGGACTAAAATGTGCGTGAACTTATTTTGGATTGACATAAATTAGAGAAAAACATAATTTAGTCACTGAGCATCCGTGTTTCCAGCCTTTAATTGTGATTTTGTTACAAGTATTCAAAATACACTGTTTTCGACTGTGAAAAGCCTACCCGAATTTAGAATTTTTTGATGATTTTGACACGCAGTACCATGTCATATGTATATTAAGACCATCATTGTGTGTATCTCATATGGGTGATTTGTCCATTATGTAACATAGCGTGAAAGAAATCCTACTACAAACAGTAAGCCAATTATACACCAATATAATAATTAATAATAAGAATAATAATAATAATAATAATACTGAAATAATAAGAACCTAATATATGAGAACATGCAGTGTAAGGCTGTGTTCATAAAGTGGTTTTTGTTTGAACCGAAAAGAAAATTAAAAGGTTCTTTATGGTAAGCAGGGAATTACTCGAAACTCGACGAATCTGCTTTAAACCCTATTTTGAAATGAAATCCCTTATAAGGTTGGACATTGAAAAATGTTTATGTTGGAAGAGTAGATAAGTTTCCCTAACTACGCAAAAAACCCACATGTCCCCTATTTTTCTGGGCATTTAATGTAACAGAAGAAAAATGAAATGACCAACTAACTCTGGAACATCATTTTTTCTTCAATTGACATGCAAATATAGGTCAAATAAATCATATTGTCCAACCCTTTCTCCTCCAACCAGAAAAACCTGTCTCAAACCATCTTCTCCGTAAAGTGTCGTCAAACCCGGGATTTTCAAAGAGTACACAAATAAGTGGTGCCCTTCAGTCATGTTGTGATCAGCGACGATACACAATACACTAGAAAGTTCGAAGGAAGTAGTAATAACTCACACGAACCCCGTGGAGTCACATCTGGTGGAGAGAAGCGGAGACCCCTCACAAATTTAGAACTTCATATTGGAAATCTATATAATAAAGAACAAGACGTATCTGAAACGTCGTATTGAGGAGGCAAAACTTGTACTTAAACGATATCAATACATTAAATGCCATGAATACAGCACTAATTAGCTTGGCACAGATTGGGTATGTTAGGTCTTACTTAGATAACTGCATTCAGAGCAGGAATAGGCAACGAAAGTGAAACGTCCTGGCAGCTAAATTCCGCATACTTTTTTAAATAAAAAATAAACAATGACTCTAACTTGAGTCTGGATACCTCCCTATGGACCATTCCAAAGAACAGTCCCTATTTTGATGTTTTAAGAGACTGTTCCTTCTCACATGTAAATGAGTGAAAATTTCAATCTCAAAAAGAATGAAACACTTGTAAACCACTACAAATGAGTTGGCTTTTTCCTACTCAAATAGTGAAAATCGTACAAAAAGAGTGAATTTTGAGGAGTTTAAACGAAGGAATGCCCAATATGGAAACTCACATCCACGTTCAATGATCAAACGAACGTATGAGCGGATCGCGTTCGTTCTATAATTATTGAACGTGTAGGTTTTTTTACCAGTCCGTTTCCCAACTAATGGTCCAATCCTCATCGCGCTGTGATACGCGCCGAGGACTTAAAGTTGCGCCGGGCCTTATGTCCTCACGTCGTCTTTGAGGCTTTCCGGTTGGGTCTCGCTTTCATTCTTGGTTATACTATATTTTTCATCTCCCAATTTTGGTAGATGCCGTCCTCTTTTAAAAAATTCTCAAATTTTTCTCTGTTTTTACAATTATTCAAATTTTGTCAGTCGGAAGTCACTTTTTCTAACTATTGTTGGAAAAGTAGTCAAATTACTGAAGTCAAAAATTTGTAAAAAAATGCTTTTAAAAGGTCAAAATTGAGGCAAACGCAAATGGCACATTGTGTTAAATTTGACCCAAATCAGCTGTTATTTATGGGTCCCTTTTCAAGCACA
Source organism: Ophioderma brevispina (assembly GCA_023653785.1). Lineage (NCBI taxonomy): Eukaryota > Metazoa > Echinodermata > Ophiuroidea > Amphilepidida > Ophiodermatidae > Ophioderma > Ophioderma brevispina. Next base: position 40,373 of record JAMKCH010021351.1, on the reverse strand, counting down.
TTTGGTATAGATGGTCTTACTTCCCCTGCAGGCTCTCGGAGGCCGCCCTACCAAACTTAGAACCACCTAGGTATAGCCAAGTGGACGCAAATATAGATCGCATAAAGTAAAACTAAAAGGGTAGCGCAAATCGTGTAAGGGGCCCCGCATAAACAACATTACACGGGTAGCACATAACTTTTAAGGGGAGCACATGTATGGATGGCATAGTGGACAAGCACAAAACGCCAATATTGGAGCTGTTTGGACTGCAAAATTGTCGACAACCCCTCCCTCGGTACAACCAAGCAACCACTTCTATTCGCAAGATAGTATCAATATTTTCAAAAAATGATGGTTGTGGTCAAACTTTGTGGCAGGGGTGTTTTTGGGTCAAAAAAACCCCCCTCCACGTTTTTGGAGCTAAAAACTTAAGAATATCAAGATTTATTATTTCTTAGCAAAAAGAATAATTAATTCATCATTCATACTATCAATCCTGACATTTATATTTATAGATTTCTGTTTATACAATATATAAAGGGCCTAGAATTTTAGCCCCAAAATCACCTTTTCCTAAAAAAGCATCCGTTTTTATCACATGTCACCACAATGATTATTACCTGAAGCCTTTACTGTCAATGTATAAAACCTATATATCAATAACAAAAAGATACTCATTAAAAAAAAAAAAAATAAGATTGTAATATTTTTATCTTAAAAAAATATAAAAATAATAATTTCGCTTAACTTGAAGCCCAATTTCATTTTTTCTCATAGAAATCATCCCTCCACCAAATATTTCAACCACACCATCATTTTCTTAAATCTTATTATTTATCCTTCAATAAGGTGGGTTGTGTTATGTTTTGTACGGTGGGGAGGGGTAACTCGAAAACTAGAGCACTTTTTCCAAAGCTCGGCCGCTCCGCTACAAGGGGAGCACATGTTTAGATTAACATATTGTACGAGTAGCGCTATAAAATATCTTTTAACAGGTATACCAGGCTGTCCAAAAAATGTTAACACTCGTGAACGACGCATTTTTGATATAAAAAAAGGTACGCAAGTTACTTTGTTTGGTATCACTTTGAGCCAATCAAACAAGCTTTAATATGCCATTTATTTTATTCCAATCTTATACTAAAACAAAAGATATGGCTCATCAAAGAGAGGGCAAAGTCAACTAACTTGGTCCCGATTTCTGCCTAGAAACTTGGAATGCATGATGCAACGTGAATACACTTGACTTCATAGAACATCTTCTTTCCATCTTAAAAAGAATTTTAATTTTGATATTTTGCAGTGTTTTTGCTATTAAGCCAGACTTCGAGATTCCTGTCACCGCGTTTTACCAAACGTTCATCGCTTGGATCTACCACAACTTCTCTTAGAACAAGAGAAAGTGGATTGAGTTTTTGCCATTCATTCCGTCACGTGGATCTGTATGGCCTTCCACCGGTGTCTTTATTTTCCATTCTGCCTGCTTCGTTAGTCCATGTAGGCTTATTAGCAGAAGTTTCTCTTTCTTTTTTGTTTACTTTCTGTGTTTTTGTTGTTTATTACTGCCTATAAAATCATAGATTTTTCTTGGGAGGGATCGGGGGGGGAAAACATCCCCAATCAGGAACTTTCTGATTGTTTGGTTTAATTTGGTTTGGTTTAGCATTCTGTGTAATTTGAGCGATTTCATAGGGCTAACTCTGCTAATAAAGTGAACTGTACTGATTACTTATTTGAAAAATCAGACAAGTATTCTGATCAATAAGACAATAATCACACTTTATTCAATAAGAGTTCAAAAGAGATTGTCAAATATTATCCCAAAAGTTCAATTGCCATTAATAACCGCAATCATTAACCCAATTTTGAGTATGTTTACTGTACAAAATCATGTTTCCATAACAATCTTACAAATGTAACGTTTGCCAAATCGGACCAATCGATTTGTACTCTCCTTTTTTGACGAAACATATCTTTTTTTCTACATATCGCTTGAAATGAAATAGACGGCAAATAAAAGCTTATTTAGTTAGCTTTAAGAGTCATCACCGAAAACAAAGACCCTGCGTACTTTAAGGTTTGTACAAAATGCCTGTGTCCCGAGTGTCAACCTTTTTGGGACAGCCTGTAGATTGGCAGCATTGATAGGGTAGCACACACCTTTTGTATGAAGTATCGTATATACCCCGTGTAGCCAGCGATACATGTATAGAACCTCCGGAACTCACAGTCCCGCCTACAACGGTAATAATATGTGTGTGTATTTAGCACAAAAAGTCCGCTCTCGGTGCCAGTGGCGTCACAGGCCGGGGGGGGGGGGGGGGGGGCAGGGGGGGCAGGTTGCCCCCTGACGACTTTTGGCCGGGAAAAATTTGCAAAAATCATGTCAATCATAGCCATTTTTTAGCATCTGACCGGGAAAATTGGCCTTTTAAAAAAAAAAAAAAAAAAAAAAAATTTCCCCCAAACCGGGAATTTGCCCCCCCGCCCATGTCAGCGCTTTCCTTGCCTTGTTACTCCAACTGCTCTTCGTGTCGTCTCTTTTTTCTCTTTTGTTTTTCGATCTGGGTGGCAATACCGTTGCGCTCGGGGTGCGCTCATGGTGCGCTAGGATGGTCGATTGGGTTTTAAACGCTAATTTTTGGGGAGGGGAAACGAAGGGGGGGTTCTGTGGGGGGGGCCGCAAAAGATAAAGGAGTGGGAAGGCGGGTGTAGAAAGAACAGGGAGAGACCGTAAGGAGAGCTAGGCGGGAAGGAGGGGTACAAGAGGAATAACAGCACAGGGGAAAAGGAGAGATGGCGGATAGGGAGAAATTTTCTTATAACGGAAATGCATTTATTTTTGACGTTTTTTATTTTTTCCGTAAAAGAGTAGAAAAGAGAGAAAAATTTTTTCTAGTTAGTACGTCGCATCAAATCCAAGCGCGCTGGACTCCCTAGTCGCACCTGGCGAGCGCACTAAAGCGGAACGTTTTGTGCTAAATTAGGGCACTACAAAAAATCTCGATTCAGACTCTTCAGGTTTGTACACACTAAATGAAGCCACATGTTTAGAATGTCATATTAACACTTCGTTGTAAGACATCTTTTAAGAGTGGATTTGGCTTATGGAATGGGCGTTGCAAATTTTAAGAGCTTTTAAGGGATCCCGCGTCAGTTGATGCAACCGAAAATGGTAGCAGAGCTCTGTTTCAAAATAAATTATAATATTAAAAACATTTTCTAGTACGTTAGTGGCAATTTTGTGATTTCTCTTCTTTCCTGCACGCAATGTTTAAATCAGCTTCATCTTTTGGTCCATAATTGATCGATTTGAGAAAAAAGCGAGCGAATTGATAAAAGACTAGATTTTGTTATTTTCCGTCAATTGCAAACCACACCCCACCCACCCCCCCACACCCACCACCCACCACAACCTGCACCCCCCCCACCCCCACACCCAAATTACACCCCCCATACACACACTGTCGGGCCATAGACTTTTTTTTTTAACTTCAAGTCTATAATGGACCAAAGGTAAAAATAAACTTTTTGAAGTGACATTTAACATTTTTAGCGTGTAGATTCTTTTTAATTTTATCGACGTTTGAAATATTTTCTCCGGGGCAATTTTCGAGTTGTTGTATGTATTTAAGTGTATTAAGAATGTCGCTCCATCCTCTTTGAGCAATCTTCTTTAACTTTTATGTTAGTGACACGTAACGCTGAAACAGCACAGATACGCTCCTCGGCTGATACCACGAGGCTCATTGTTCCTCGCTCTCGGAAGCGAGCTGGCGACTATTCTTTTGCTGTCGCTGCTCCCAGGCTTATGAGCTACCTGTTAAGCTGGGGAGGGCAGTTTGTTTCGGTGCCCGTTTTCAAACGGGTTTGCTGAAGACTATTTCTTCCAGTGTTTGACTATGTTTGCCCGTTTCTGTTTTCTCACGTGTCTGTTGTTGCAATATTTTTTGTGCCAATCTCCTTTTAATGCGCTGTGATCTTTTGTAGAGCGCCATATACATGCCAGTTCTTTTATTATTATTATTAGCATCGTCGAAATTTGTGATATTTTTTCTCACAATGCGAACATTTTTAGCGAGATATTTACATAGAAGGCGGAAGATATTTCTTAAGTTTGATTTTTATCTCACTTGTTCCAGATATAGGTTTTCCTAGTTATTTTCAAGCTTTTTTTTTTCATTTTAAGGGCCGTGGTGAACCAAGTGTTTTTTGTTTTTTAAAGTGTTTTTTAAGTTTTTGAGTTTTATTGATTTTTTAGTTTTTTTCTTTTTCTTATTATTATATTATCCAATGCAGACAATCTTGAGTTGTATTTTTTGCCGATTTAAAACTAACAGGTCTTTGACCATTTAAATTCACAACCACATGGTCCTTAACGGCGGGGAGATTTAAGCACTTTTCACGCCGTCAGGCGCAAGGCGCACATCGCGTCCCGTGGTGGAAATTTTTCTGCGTAATGAAGCTTGCCCGTCGTTATTGTACTTTTTTGGCGCGAACGCATCTTGAAAAAAACTAAAAATATATTTGAAAATGTAAACAAAGCGCTAATTTCAATTCTGATTTCTGGAGTTGAAAACAAAGGAGGTTTGATTCAGTAGTTAGTGAAAAAGATGTAATTTTCATCCTGTGCACAATCATACTCATTTGGAAGTTAACAGTAAAGTTATTTTGAGAAAGAGACAGCTTGAAATGCCGTGAAAAGTCACTTTTTTACTAAAACACGGTGTTCTCAATGTTTTCAATTTTCGCAAAATTTGGCAAATTTTCAGACAAGATAACTCCAAAAATACCAAAGTAAAAGGTAAGGTTTAACTTTCCTACGATAGCATCGGTTCTTCTCTAGCGACGTTTTTCTCAATTTTCATTTCTGGATTTCTAACTGAAGAGATTCCCAATAAAAATATACTCAAATTTTGGAAAAGAAAGATAAAATCATCACACTTTTTTGACATTTTTCTTCCCTTAATTTTCGAAAAGTAAGCTCTTTTTTAAAAAATGAAAAAAAACGTCCCTAGATAAATTTGTCTTGTTCTAAAAATAACATAAGAAAATCATGAAACTTCAAATTGTGTTTTGTTATGCTGTCCTGAAAATTTGGGGAAACAGCATGTTTTTTAGTATTTTTTCTCAAAATACGGAAGTTTCCTTAATCTGATGCCAGCATCGGGTTCATCGTCGTCCAATTATCTTTTCTATCAAATGTAAACTTTTACAGATATAATAAATATTTGCGAAGTTACAAACCAAAATAGATACTCGGAAGCTCAATTGACACTGAACGAGCCCTTAATGTAACTATCTCGTATATTAAAATTCGTTCCGATAATCCTACTTATGTATTTTGTACTTTAATTTATAAATGGGCCTTTATTTCCAAATTTGTCCCTATTCGTCATATGGTCACTTTATTTCGTTCAATGTTTCCTGGATCTAGTTCGTCCCAACTGATGGCAATTGCCACATGCACATAATGGATTTCCGTCTTGGCCAAATATTTTAATTCCTATATCAATGAAATTCGTCCATGTGTTCTGAAGCCACATACACGTCGGTGCTAACGTAATATCGGCCTTGTATCAAATTGAGATTTGTCAGTTGTCCACAAGAAAATCCAAATGGAATCATTGTGTTTCCGTAAAATAAACAAAAACAAGAACTTGAAAATGTCCATTATTTGTTACGTTTAAATTCGTCCCGAAAAAAAATTTTGCTGTTTGTTTTGTTTAATTTCGTCCATTAGTCAAATATTTTCAAACATTAGGCTTTATTTTTCGTATAATGTTTCACAGTAATTTCGTATATTCTGTCCAATTTCGTCTCGACTATAGTAAAGGCCCTGTCCATTGATCCCCCAACTAAGTCAAAATATTCAAACAATGCAGGAGTAGTCTAAAAGTGAGGACTAAGTCTCTAGAATTTGCATAAGCTAGTTTCCAAATGAAACGCCGTGACTAAAAGAAAGAAAACAAGCAGTGTTCAGGAGATAAGTGTCTGTACGGAGAGGAATGACTGAAACATCCGATTTTGTCCTAGAGCTGCTTTCCACTTATACTTTTGCAGATATATAGTAAATAGCTAGACTAAAAAAGAGAGCCTGGCACATTTGAAAATATTCCCCTCAAGATTTTTCAAAATCGATATTTTTTGCATAGTTTTAAAGCTTTTATGTACATAAGCCCTCACCTGAAACTAATTAAGACCAATCACCTCATTATGGGTAAACAGAAAGAGTTATTACTTAAAGACACTATCAGTTATTATACTGAAAATAAAAAAAAATTTAAAAATTTGTAGGAATAGCTTAAATGTGAAGGGCCAAGTCTGTAGGACGCCTATGAGGTATGTGTCCACTGAAAAAGTTGACAGAAAAGGAAGAAAAACCGCATTTCAAAGATATGAATCCCCATACAAGTTTGTAGTAATTGACGGTACTGACAGAAATGACTAAATATCCGATTTTGGTCCTTTTAGGTTGCTTTAATTTATCCACTTGCAGGTATGTTAGGATAGCCTATACTGTTTAAAATGCAAAAACCTGCTTTTTTATTCGATTTTCTGATTTAGAGCGAATCACGATAGTGCCTTTTTAATGTGGTCGGGGCGACCTTAATTCTCAGACGAACGAAAATGGCGTTTAACACAAGAAAACGCACAATCCGTATGTTTCCCATGCAATGCACCCTGTTTGACCTGTCTGTAACCTTTTGGTTTAAGTATCAGTGAGTACAAGTCTTGATTTCATGTAATATACACATAATTTGTTGATAAAGTTATGGGAAAACTTAAAAGTTAGCCTACAAATTACCGTGGATGTCCTTTAAAACCTCTTCTTAACCTCCCTCTCTCTGTTTTAAGCAGTTATTTTTAATGTGTAAATGTCAGCTCTGTTTTGTTCTTTCTTTTCCGTTGGCCTAGACTACCATTTGAAGGGGGGCAAATTTAAGAAATGCATATTGTGTGAAAATGTGCCAGTGCCGCTGTAACAACAAACCGCCAACTCAGGTTTTTGATGATTATTTAACCGGATTTCTGATTTGAAAATCACCGATAGTGCCTTCAAAGCTGTAAAAAAAAACCCTTTTCTCGTTCGCCTTTTGTGCAAATTAATTTCTAGAATTAGCATTGCATTTCGTTCTGTGTGGTCATCTCCAGTAGAAAGCAGTTAACGCGTGTATGTATAAGGCCGAAGTCTACCTATGTTTCATTTTTGTTCTTTTGTGGGTCTTCCTGTTTCGTTATTTTTTATCCATTTTCCGATTTTTCGTTTTTATCGCTTTATTTTTTAAATTTGTGTTTCTTATATAGTTTTCCGTTTTCTCCTTTGTTAACCCTTTCTATATATTTTTTATAGTTTCTGGTTTAGAAATAAATCCCGAAAAAAATGAGCCTATTTGTACTTTGACCCTGACAAACTTCAATTTTCATAAAAGAAGGCCTATGAAAGTAAACACATATGCCTTGGCTTTCAGAACTCATGGAAAACTTCAATGATAAAAGAATTATCTGTTATCAAAGACGAAATCCATTTGTGATGGCGGCCGCGGCACCAAGGCAAACAACGGCGGCAACTGCCAACAGTGAATTACAAGGCAACTATTAACGAACAATAGATCATATGATGAAATAAGTGGAAATTTGGATGAACAAATGCCCATTGGACTAAATCAGATCAACCAATACATGCTAGGAATTTTTGGGACGAATTTTAATATTTCTGATAGTTTAAATGAAAATGTTTAAAATCACTGGTAAACTGGTATCATTAATTGGAATATATATACTCACATTGACAATTTAAACAGAAATTTTAAGATAGTATGGGCGAATATTTTTATATTCATGTAGTATGTTGACATTTTGAGATAATAATTAAATCACTTCTAAGATATGAACTTTGAGTTCGAATAGTGGGTGTTGTGAACCAATCTCATAAATGCATTGCAAACAACACATGTAATACTAAAAAGTGCTACGGGATATTTCACATATCAGGTGTCCCTAAAAATTGAAAGTACAGATTTTGCCCTAAGTAAAGCTTTCCATCAATATCCCCATCTTACGGATTAACCCTCGTCTACTGGAGCCATTTTTTGTAACAAACTCCCGAGGGGGGGGGGGTGGTTACCACCCCCCCCACTGAATTTTCGTTAACTACGGAACAAACCCCGATCCCTGTAAATTTGGTACCAAAAAGGATAGCTGTAGAGTTCTTTCTTTCCATTGGTTCTAAAATAAGTACTAACACCCCATTATGACGTCACCATTACGTCATATTTGAGGAAAGTACGAAAATACTGAATATAGGGTGGAAAAGTTGAATTTCCGCAACTTTTAGAAAGCGAACTCAACCCCTATTATAGCTCTAAATGATTTTCTTTATATAAAACATAGTCATTTCCCATCAAGTAGAGCCAAAAACCCCGCATGAAATCTGATTTTCCTAACCTTTTTTGGGCGAATTGAATTTTTTCCACTGTGTGTGTCTATTGACTGCAGTTTGCTGACAGCGAACTTTATGACGTCATTGTGACGTAGGCTAGGCATGTTTGGTACCATTTTGGTATAAAGGAAAGCGGAGGACCTAGCTATCTATTGGTACCAAAATCAAGTGTATTTGATGTTCCTGTGTTGTGTTAGGGGTGTTGGTACTTCTCTTTCCTGAGGGGGGGTGGGTTACCACCCCCCCCCCTAATCGATCACTTTGGGATCACCCTGTTCTATACCTATACCACCCCGTGGATGTTTGTTTTTGGATTAAAAGGAGCGAAACATGTCAATTGACAATTACATTAAATAATTTGGCACCAACAAAGGGGGTTTTATAGCAAGGCCGGGAAAAAAACTGAAGGGGTGGGGTGGTACCCAACACCCCCCCCCCCCCCTTCGTAGACGAGGGTTAACTGTGAAATGTTTTGTTTTGTACAAAATTGTGAAATTTCTAATTTCATAAGGGCAAATACGAAATCATGGTTATGGTCCTTGGTGATGATTGAAATATAAGCAAATCAAAATCACATTTTTTCTCTTTATGACATTTTCCGTCCGCTAAACACTAAACACAAAGGTACGAAGATCTACTGAGTGTGGGGCTAGGGTGGTATATAAATTAACTATATGACACAAAAATTGATGTCTCAAAATCTCTCGTTGCACCTTTAAGTATAAAAAGTATTCAAGACGTCAGGACCACAAGTCTTTCAATTATCATGCTAAAAATAAGACTTAAACTTGTTTAGCTAAAATGAGTAAAAAAGGCAGGATTTTATACGTTAAGAATAAGATTTCACATGACCTTTTTTGAGGTAAAATTTCCCAAAACTCTGGCGCATTTGTGGGATTGACTCAAATATTCTCTGGCAATTTTTTTTTTATTATTTATGTTTCCGTGTCTCTCCTCCTGGGCTCTGTAGTTTTTAGTCACATATCTTATGTTACGATTTTACGTAAACTATTCAGATTTCTATAATTGAGTTTGTTTTTGTTTGTATTTAATATTTGTTTTTGTTGGTTTTTTTTTTTGTATAAAATTCTAATAGGAATCAAATCATAGCAAAATACATTTTCAATTAGTGTTTCGAGCAATTGGTCATGCGGTTGAGGGTTAAATCACAAATTATATTTTACAGTTTTCATCACCACAACTTCGAAGATGGCAAAACATGGATGTAAATAGCGCTGAATTCATTGAATTAATATTGGTGTAGCAACCAAGATTGATACCAATGTTAATTACTATTGTTTTTGCGTTTTAAATTATAAAGATCAATTCTTAAACTGAAAGATATAAATATACTGGTCGGTCAACATCGAATGACTATGTTTTTTTTCTAAGGCTTCTTGCAATATATTTTCTTCTGGTTTGGCATCCACTTTGAAATGTATGTTCACGCATGGAGTTAGTATATTACTATAATAACTCCATGGTTTCACTGACTTCTTTCCCAACCAGAAAACAAATCATTGCCCCGCGCGGAAGCGCGGGGCTATAGATGTTGAATAACTTGACAGACATGGAGTTTTTTTGCTTTATTGAAGCTAATAGCCTTGTGTCTATACAATTTTTTTCATATCAATTGAAAATGATGAACATTGCTAAAATTACTTAATGGTTGTGATTAACATGACCTAAGTAATTTATTTCAAACACAAGAATAGTTTTTTTGTGTAATAAAATGAATGATACAGTGTGAGATAGATTGGTATTTTCCGTGTTTTATACAAATTTTATGGGATCTGTACAAGGTTCTATTCATGTGTTTAAGTGGGTCAATATTAGGCAGTTGGGCTAACTGCCAACAGTCCCGTTACTACTCTGCACTCAGGTACTTTTTCATTGCATATTCAATATTGACAATTTTGTCTTTGGCAGCTGACCTCAGTTATGAGGGTCGCTATTTAGTGAACGTGAATCCACACTTACGATAACATATTTATACCATATTCAGTTTTTTTCAGTAAAAGAGTCCACCGACACATGTGCACAAGTATTTTTTTTTTGTGTGGAAAACTGATGGTTTTTATCTCATTTATATCTCAATTCTTTGGCTATTTTGGATGTTTTTAATAATTTCTGGCCATTGCGCGGGGGCATACATTGGTGCCCAGCACCAAAATGTAATGTTTCTTGTTTGCACTGTTATTTGTAACCTAAATATACAGATAACACTACTTGGAGCATGGTTGACATAATTGGTCATGGTTTCCGGCCTTTCAAGTTGCAGGGGCTTTGACCTCGCTACCATGCCTCGCTGACCTCTGGACGTTCCCCGATCATCTACATGTAAGTTAATGAATCGAAACAACTGTTTATTGCATTCAATACTCTCACTAATTCAGCATGTGCACACCTCGTCCTCGCAGAAAATGATTTTTCCTAGCTGTCATTAACGCCAATGTACGTCGATACCATATAAGAGACATAAAACGCAGTATGGGGTAAATACCAACATTTCACGACAATTTTAAGATTTGGGCCCGAAGGCCGTAGTCGAATCTTTGCACATTTCGAACCGTGATATTGAAACAATATTGCTCTTTTGGGACTATGATATATGTTTCAAATTCTGGTATTTCAATGTGTACTATTCTATGTATGTTGTTAGTTTAGTCCCTCTTTTTAGGGAAATCTTTATGGAATCACTGATATCGATCGTAACGTTTTATGTTGCTGTCCTTCATGCTAAATGTTACCAATATTCTTCACCCTCAAGTTGAGCATTTTAAAAACAGGTTCTTTCGAGAAGTCCGTGGGCACTTGGCCAAAGTTTACAATTGAACGGAAGCCTATAGCCTCCACTTTATACCCAATTGCAGGCAGCATTTTTTTTTCCAACGGGCGACTTCTCGAAGAACCCTGTTTTTTTAAAAATGAAAAGCCATCAACTTGAGGGTAGAGTAAGTTACATCACATTTAGCTTGAATGACAGCAACATTAAAATTAAAGCATCGATATCAGTGATTCCAATTACAAGATTTCCTTCCTAAAAAGAGACGACCGAAATATATATCATCTGCTTTTACTTATAACTTTTAATAAGTTATAACAATAAATCGTCTCAGGCCTGTAAGTTTCTTTAAAATGGTTTCCGGCAACTGTCAATGTGTTTTGGTTATTATTATTTTCCTTTATCGTCTTATTTTTGTTTATTTGTCAACTCCCAACTTATGTAGGTGAAAGTAACTTTGTTTATTTTGTATTTTATGGATTGTACTGCTTTTGCAGTAAGGCGACCTTCCGATCAGGTATATCTTTTGTTGGCCCTTTTCTCTTCTTTCTTTTCTCAAAATAGCTATATACTTTAAAAATACAAAACATACGTGGTCAAATATGCCCTACTTAAAAATAACATGACCCCATTTGCCCCTTTCCGACACAAGTGCTTTTTCATGGAATGAAAGAGATAAAAACTTCACAAAAGAAATTTCCTGTCGGGACAAGACAAAACTGTGGGGCAACTTATGTGTTTTGCTCAACCTTTAAAAAAACACTCAACCTATATTACACTCCATCTCAAGATGCAGCTTTCCGATCGAAGCTGTGCAATTCTTCGAAGTTAACTCAGCACGTTTACTTAATTCAGCCCATAGTTACGTCATAGAATCAGCTTTGCCGAGCGAATCTGCACATAATACTAACTACACACTAATGATTCATCAATATTGTAATATTTACCATTGAACACTTCTAAATTAGTGCACACAAGTTAAGTGCGGGATTTGGCGCGCCGGAACGTGGCGTTTGGACTAATTATGTTTTTATTGAATCTCATCATACACGCGCGCCCGCGAAATCCCGCACTTTCGGGCCACGCCGGCTGTCCCCGCAAAGCTGAACACGACCAATTCGATATGAGCCCTAAGTGTAATAGCTACCTTTTGCTAACCAAATTTTAAAGGTTTTCAAATTATCTTTGAAAACAGTTCCTCGGGTGATTACTCTCGATCCAGGCAAGAGGGGACCATAACTTGGTAATGTCGATCGATCCATTGTTAGCCCTGATACCTCTATATTAGTACATAAGTACTTTATTGGTTCGGCTTCTTCGTAGAGATAACCAAGGGGGTGAAAACGCATTCAAAACCATCGTCCGTGCTGGGCGCTGGCCTGACATTTTGATATTGCACGGATAAATTATCAGTTTGGGTGCTGTATACACACATAATGTCAAATTCGTACAACATTCCGCCAAAATATCAGTTGTTTGGATTGGTGCTATTGGGTGGTTAAATTTTGTCCTACCCATGCCACACAACGAATAAATACCCATCAGTCTCTTGATTAAATAACCCGTCCTCATGAATAATCTTTTACCTAAATCGCGCTTGGCATTATGATAAAAAAAGGTATCTCTTGAGCACAATGATCCAGTACACTATATTCACCTTGCCACCTCTAACACATAATTAAATTTGTATCACTACTACCGATTAGTGTATTCAAAGCGGCCCCCACAGTATTGGAAGAAGCGGAGGCCGCCATTGCTTTCTATTTTGGTACTCTAGTTTTCCCTTTTGTGGTCGCAAAACATGCCAGACGGTGAATTTCTAAAGATTACGTAAACGTTTTTGCCTCTCTATCTATATACAACCTCCTTCTTTGGAGATAACTTATATTTATTTGAATCAAACAATTGTGGTCCTTTTTCGTCGGGCAAATCAACAGGAACAAATCTTTGCTGGTATGCCAATTGGGCTTGGATCGATCCTTGGAAAATTTTAAGATTACTTGAGAGTGAGACATGGAAATAGAATATGACACCTGTGTTTTGTATCGCATTTCATGTCCAATCTGCAACTATTTACACCACACACTCACGACTCATCGTGCCTCACCTGACGATGTTATTTTATTTACAGGTCGATATTTATTTGGATTTAATTTTTTAAGAGGGTAATTAAAACATAAATCGTTCAGATAAGAGTACACTGTAGATAGAACAGTTAGATTAAATAATTTGTTGAAATTAGATAAAATGATACTGTACACCTATTACAGAATGTTGCATTACTGAGGGAGCCTGGGCCTCTAGCAATTGAACGTAAGACACTCGCAGTTGTGGCAAGATAGGGGAAGGGAACCTTTGCTACTGTTCACAAGGACGATACGATGGAAAGGATGTTGCAATTAAAGTTTCTACCTGGTTTGTTGCAAAATCTTTAATGAATAACGTTTGGCGTCTCTTCTGCAATATTTGGATTACATATGAGTATGGTTTGCATTTTATTGACGCACAAGAAGTAACTGACGAAGGCCCCTTTTCATCACAAGAAATCGCAAATAGCAAACAACGGATTGGTAAAAAAGGGGAGGGGTAATTATGGACCCACAGTATTATTGGCTGCTTTGAAAATTTACAAACATGACAGATTACTTCGAGGGCTCTGGTATACTTTCAAAAGATCGTAGTACTTTTAAATTTTTTCTACTATAAAACTTCAATCGTCGCTCAACCGTGAAACATAACAAAAAATCTGCAATGCCCCCTATGCCACTTCTTTCTTTGGATCGCCTTAACATCTTTTGCCACTTTAAGAGATTTATCATCAAATGCACAGTTCTTAGTGGGGACTGTAGTGCACAGATCTTCTTGTGAATTTTCGTACACAGTACTTTATACATTGATAATAACAAAAATGATGGAAGTCACTTGCCTACACCCCTTTTAATGAATTGCACACATCTTGGATTTCGGTTCATATGGTAAAAATTGTAAATGTTCCGATTGTTTTGAAAAAGCACCCCATGAATGTCTGTCTGGTTCAAGGATTCCCAAAAAGGTTGTTTTATTCTACCTGTGACTTATAGTTTAGAATTCGGGTAAAACTGTAAAAATGGTAAAAAAAACGTCATTTTGGTTTCTACAGGGTCAAAAATTAAAAGTTGCTCAAATTTTTTGTAAAATGTGTTCAAATTATTGGTTAGCCATTAGAATGAAATATAGAATAGTTTGACTATCTTACGCGCTGGTTATTACAACTAGCGAATAAAGTCAACAGCTATGGATTCTATTGACCTGTGACTATTTTGTGGATAACGGAAAACTAAGCATAAAACAGATAAGGCAAAACTATCTCTTATTTACAATCCTTTAAGCTAGGGAAACAATTTTGCACCACACCCCCCCCCCCCCTATTAACTTGAATCAAAGCAACTTTTAACTTTGACCATAGGTACACACCCAAAATTACATTTCACCATTTTTACCCGTGACTCCGGAACCTCGCCATAGATATGGAACTATACATTTTTGGAATCCTTAGTAACCAGACAAACACCATGGTTTGCATTTGACACATCGGTATTTTAATTTTTGACCACGTATAACCTTGAAACCTAGTTGGGGACATTAAGGGGGGTTGGCAGGGCTTCATCAATTTACGGATTGTCAGTGCCTAAAGTACTTATGTGCAAAAAATTAACAATTTCAATCGGAAGCGCACGCTCTTTCACTACAGTCCCCTGCTATCTTGCCCAATCTTCAAATCGTTTGCGTTTAGACTGAGAAAAATAATTGAGTCATCATGACGATTTTAACATAGTATATGGCGGCAAGAGAGGCCGCTTCCTTCTCTGACTCTAGGAAGGATTGCCTGAGGTTTAGAAAACCGGGCGTGTGCAGATGCCTATGCGGTCAGCAATAGAGCACAAAGTCAAAGTCCACTCGCATCGATATCGGTCACCATTCCTGAACAGCAGCTTAGGGGCGGGCAATGGCGCCTCTAATGCATCACCGCAATCTACGCCCGGATCTAAACCTCGCTAATTGATAATGTGTGCTGGGCGGAAGAAGAGAGTCGACGCGTTGTTATGTAATCATGTGCTTATATTCCGTTAACGAAACGAAGCAAATGATACGAGTAGCGAGTAGAGTGAGGAATGTTAAGAATATCTCATTGCGTGTTATTTCATGGATTATTTGTTTAAGTTCATGTGTTTTATTTTTGAATTTTATATCCAAAGGAAATATATTACAGTGAATATTACACAAATATGACTGTATGAAAGGGGCTGTGAAACTTAGGCCAAGGTGTTATCCACAAACCAGAATATGGCCGAGCATATTTGTTTTATATGACCGCAATCTTGTCATCTGATTGGCTTCTTAAAAATATCTAAGCCACGATTCTTTAACATAGGCCCTAATCTGCGTAGGCCATGGTTTAAGTAACAACAATTTTGTGTAACTTACCGATAGTGCTCCAGGATCCAACTTCCAAGTGTTCCAATTAAACAATCAAAATTAAACAGCCAAAACGCGAAACAGTAACAAAGTTTTCCAAAAGTTCCATTTCAATCCATGGCAACATTTTTAAAAAATCGACAGAAATTAACTCTGCAAATGCTTGTAATTCAAACTGTTTTGATGAGAAAACAAGTTCCGCTAAGGACAACCTAACATATTACAAAGTTTTTGCTGTTTCTACGGGTTGGTAGATATTACCACACAGGGTGAAGTGAATGTGGTGGGATTGTTTTCTGCCATTTGGCTGCTGTTGTATTGATGTCCCAGGCACCGTCAGGTGCCAGTGCGGATTGTTATGTCGTGCAGTATCAGCTCAATGCTAAGCAAGTGCCTTTCTGCTACTCACTAATATGTAAGCAGCAGATGTAGAAGCGAAATTCTGAGGAGGCTGCTTCTGATGTGTTTCTTTTTTTTTTTTTTTTTTTTTTTTTTTCTTTTTTTTTTTTTTTTTTTTTTTTTTTTTTTTTTTTTTTTTTTTTTTTTTTTTAGGATAATGGTTGATGCATGCTGTGACACATTTCTTCCTTCTTTAGCCTCATGGTCCTAGCCATAGTATTTATGCTTGCTTCTGAGTAGCGGTGCCCAGACATTGTCATGATGTCGCGGATCTTTGAATCCAGCTTGATTCAAGGTAGATGACAGATAAGTTCGGCCCGTAGGCAATGATTGCTGGACAACCGTGACGTGTACAGCTCTTGATGATATGGATTTCAATCTTGTCTCCGAGAGGGGGTATCTTCCGAGAGGAACATACACTACCACGGCCGGACCGGATGTACTTTCCATAAGGCGACGACTCGCTTTTTGCCAAAACCCTGGCATTCTGGATGAAGCTTTCCACATAGAGCAGAAACAAGACGAAACAGGGCAACGTGGACCTCCGGTTTGCATCATACTCCTTGGGCCTTTTCTCGTGTCTTCCCACAGATATTCTTTCGTGAGATGTATCTCTGAGAGTGAGTAGCATTTCCCCCCTTGATCATGAATTTCAAAGCTTTCACGCGTTATGCCTTCGTAAGTCTCCCTGCCCACGATTGCAAAAGTACAGCATTATATCCAGGAACACCTGTCCTGTAGGACCGTGGCGGATCATTCAAATATCCAGGGACTCTTGAATTAGAATCTTCTGGCGATATGGATTTTGACTTACAACCCTTACCTGCGTGTCAGGGTTGCCTTGTGAGAAACATTGAAAAATCAGTGAGAATAGCAAAATCGTCAAGACCTTGATAGCACTTTCCTTGTGTTGAGGAAGTGGACGTTGGAGTCCAAAAAGGAGCGCCATTCATCGACTTTTGCTTATACAAGTGCCATTTTACTGTCGGCAGATGCTAGAATTCCCTAGCCGGAATCGAACCCGAAGTCGGCAACCTTCCACGGCCCTGCAGATGGTCGTCACTGCTGTCATATCTTCACGGCGTAATTTACCACTGCCGTTTGGTATTAGCACTATCAGCTCCGGCTATGATTCATTTAATTCGTCATCTACAAGCTCAAACCGTGGCTGTGATTCAGCCATTCGCCCTTGTCGGTGTTGTTTGTACCGGCATCCAGTTCCAGCATATTGTGTAGTAAATGTGAAACAAAAATTCCCAAAAAAAGCGATCGGCTCTGCCCTACACACACTAGAATTCATAGTTGGAAATTGTGAACCCGCGAGTTCGCGATGTATTCATCTCTTAACCAGCTTCATATGTACACTATATATATGGATGGATTATAGTCCGTACAGCGCAGTCTCAAGTCTCTATGCTCGGAAGAGGTGTCCAGGGCATAGATTCATGAACTATGCCCGCTATCCCAGGGCATAGTAATTTTGGTTCAATCTGAAGCCTAGTCTGATTTATGCCTCACTTTTAACCAATCAGATGAAAGGGATCTATATATGAGGTATATAATTTTAAAAATATAACTGTTAAAAATCGTAGGCTGAATGCAAGCCAGTAAGTGCAAATTGACTAATTACAGAGAAGAAAATTTAAATAATTTTCCTATATAGATAAACGCAATTGAAATATTTCGTTCACAAACAAAAGAAGAGATCGTATGTGAAATCAGTATTTTCTTGCATGTGAAAAGGGAGCAAATTGTTGACTGCCAAGATCAACGTAAGGCCCAGCAATTGACATCTGGTTTGCCCCTGAAAGGGTCGGCCAACAATATGTAAAGCAAGACCAAGGTAAAGTAGAATTACTGTTAGTCTTGCACTGAACAAGAAAAAAACAATGCAGTAAAACAAAACGTAAGTGGGCATCTTTGGCACTGAAGGTTGGTCTTGCATTAAGCGAAAAGCGCATTGCACATACGTTATTCTTCCATGGCGAATCCTCTTTCAAAATCACCAACAACTCCAATTTGACAAAAAATGTCACGTATGTTCGGCATGCAGCAGACGAAATGCCTTCTCACAGAACATTGACATTAGCTTGTGCTAATCAGCTCTAATACTTTTAGTTAGTTTTTATTTTAGATTAAAGCAATAATACACATTTTTTTTGAAGAGCGCCTCCAATTTTACCGATATTTTGAGATTTTGAAGATCTCCATTAATAAATCAACGGCCTGCTGCGAAACGTCCTTCACAATATTGAAATAGTTCGGCGAATCGCCATCAGGTACGTGTCTACGTTCATACGTTAGTATTGTTGTTCCGTCGGTTCAGCCCCAAGCCAATGGTAGAGGTTCAGAGGCAGAAATTGGCTTTCAGCGTCCCCTGTTTAACTTAACAATCGGGGACTAATTCGCTTCAAAAGCGCTGCTGGTATATATAAATTCGCAATTTTTTTAGAATTGTCGTTCTCAGGTATAGTTTACAATTACAACAACTGCCATGCAAAAATACTCAATTTGAAAATTGGGGCCGGCTCTCAAAAAATGTTGCCTATTATTGGCTTTAATCAGTGGACGCAATCCTCGACAGACGTCAGAAGCTGCAAGAAGAAAAGAGAAGAGATAAGCATTCTGACTATGGTGAAAGAGCTGGAATGATCTCTCAAGGTATTCCGCCGAAGGTTCCAACGCCAATATTGTTCACATGTTTGGATGGAGCTGTGAACGAAACACGGTAAGGCCTACTGCGTTGTCATTTCAAATAGACTATGCCAATAGGCAGCTATGTCCGGGGTGGGCGCACTCACATATTAACTGGAGATGGGGGTAAGCTCGCGCTTCCAAACCAGGACGGCATTCGCGTTAATATTGTCTACTGCAATCTAAAATACTCCATAGCTAGCGTATTGTTGAGTTGGAACTATAACCTTTCTTTATACCGATACACGTATAAAAAAAACGCTCTGTCTGCATTTGTCAGCGTCTGAAACTGTTTCTTTAGATAATGTGAGATCTACCCGAGATCTGTTTTCATGTTCTGGTTGATGACGTCGAGTTTGTTGCAAAGAGGAAGGAAAGGATCTGAAATTGGGGGTATTTAGGCGGCCTATATCTTTGCTGACTGATTTTTTAAAGTATACAGTACATATGCCTACAATTTCACACCAACATATTACATGCGTGCCCCGGACATCGTGCTTTAGCACTTTGTTGTCTACATTAAAATGAGGCTAAATTCTCTCTGATTTGTGTACAGGACCGCCATTTTTTTAAAGTCAAAACTTAGGGTGACAGCAACGGATATTTTAAAAGAATACAGTTAATGCCAGCTAACCGATAGTGAATATGTGCAGTTTAGTTATGAACGAAGATGTTACAGGTCTATATAGATTTATAGTGTTAAAAAGTATGATTTTAATTTTTTAAATTACAGTCAAATACAACATTTCTCGTGAGGACACCTAGGTGGCGGCACTCTACACGCCTTTTGTGAAGGATAAGGCTGTGAAAATAATAAAGAAATAAAACCTCGTCAAGTCAGTATTATCAATTTGCTATCCACGTAGCAGCGGCCATGGAATACCTTGAGATGTCAAAGCCCTGTGAGGATTATTGTGTTAGCATGTTTTATAGCACTTTCTTTTTTATTTCATTCATTCATTATAAACACAACAACTTCAAGAATAAAACTGAATATGAGGAGATGAGCAAAAGGACTAGCTGGGCCCGAAAGGGGTCACTTCTTATAAACGCGTCCTTAAAGTGATTGAACTTAAAACTATTATACATTTAAAGCATAAATAAACAAACAAAACACGTCGTGATAATAAATCATAAATGATAAAATGCTTACTCGTACCCCAAGTGATCTGAATTTTATATAATAACACTGTTGTAATGATTTTAATCAGATTGGATTAAGAATGTGAGTATGTCAAGCACACTTATCATACATTCAAAGTTCACTTAACAATTTACGAATCTTACTCAAAGTTCATTTATGTCGCCAACTAAAAGTATTGTTCGTTTGCAGTTTCAACGATGATATGTCCTCACAACGAAGACTTCAAAATGACCAGGCATAACTTCACATAAATATCCATGGTTCTATTCCATACGAATCTTCTCAGTAACTTTTGTTCAAGCGACAAGGTTTTCCTCGACGCGACGGCATAATATCTGCAATACAATCCAGGTAATCTACCACCATCAGTCTGTCGCCAATGCTCTCATTAAGGACCACAAACTGGACTCCCTTTTTTCCAAAAACTAAGCTCTTTGGCTTAAAAGACCGACAGGCAACAGTGCAGGCTTTCAAACTCCGGCGGTCTCCAAAGTATTATTAATCCTGCGTGGCATATGTAAAGCATAAACTATTTGTCTGTGCAATTACTTAGGGTCGGTTTAATCATTATTTAAAAAACTATACGCTTGAAAAAAATCACGAAAGAACAGTTGTTCTTCATCATGCACCCACAAGACCATTGGTGACAACTTGAAAAATATATTTCTTCTTTGTGATTTATATTCATTTACACTGATTTTTGTTGGAAAAACGACAATAAACTGGTCAGGTGAATTTGACTTTTGACTCTGAAAACTTTGTTGGCAAGACCATTAATGAATTAGGGGCGCTTCAAAGTATGTTACGAACAACTATTGATTCATGTGACCTTGTTTTGATTTCAGGTGTTTGCGCGGGCATTAATGCATGGGCATAAATGAATCGTTGGAAATAACGATACTTTAAAAGAGGTCCTGTCTTTTTTATCATTTGCGTTATGAACAAAAAGAATCATACAGCTCTCCTGTATTATGAAAGCCGTCCATTCAAGTTAATGCCGTTCGACTCATTAATATCATTCGTTTGTAGTGCAAAAATTCAGTGCAATATAACAACGGTTCGGATTTTATCTTGTTGAACAAAGTTGGCAATTGGCAGACAATATTGATCGTGAATCATATCCTCCGACGATAACTTTTACTACCTTCAAAGTGGAGTCAATGGAACCGTCCACCACAGAACGTTATTACTAATGGTACCAAAAAACATTTATTCGATCCTTTCAAAACGAGGTGAACTACTCAGATTTCAATAGATTTGAAGGTTAAATGTTCCATCCTTTTGAATGTAAAACACGTCTTAGGTCCAAAGATACACAACAACTTTCTTTTTCGTGAGTTAATTCGAACGTGGGTATTTTTTGAAATAATTAATAAAAAACCAGACATATAGTTAATTGAACAGACCGTAGCTATAACTATAAGTAGCTCCGGGTTACAACTTCTGCCTTGAGTCCTTCCAGTGACAAGTATTTAACTTCTAACAGCTAGATTCCCTCTTCTCTAACAATAATCATTACAGCATCGTCCAGCATAAACATAATCTTTCACTGACCATTGGGATTTCACATAAATTGCATCATCTGTAGTGCATGATTGCATCACATCACTTATATAAACCTCGTTGGGGATCCCCGAATTATACAATCTGTTTTTCGGTCTCCAAAGCACAAACAATTTGACTCAGTTTCTAATTAACACTTGTGGAATTCCCATTCACCTTTCTAGTTGTCAACAACAGGTGCATATTCTCAACACAGCCCTAGGGGAATTCAACTTCTCTTCCACAATCTATCTAGTAAATGACCCTGTCTGTCTCAGAATGCACAAGGGTATTTCCCTATAAACAAAGTACTTTTTCCATGAGAAACCTTTCTCAAAATTGAGATAAAATTTATAGTTTTAATCACAAATGGAGGCCAATATAATAACCACACGCCCACATCGTTCTCTCACATGCAAGATGATGCAACACAAACCTAGAGCTAGAATCTTTTCACCAAATACCATTTTAATGCCAGTAAAAAGCAACACACATAAATACATTGCAGCAAAATCATTACAGGGCAAATGGCATGAAAAATATTATTCAGACGTAATGAAATGTACCCTTACTGAAATCACTTGTCCCAAATTTGAAACAATTTGGATTTTACATTCTGTACAAAGAGCAACGCCAATAAGATTCGTGCAGTTTCGTGGTAATTCCTGCCATGGAAAAAATCAAGGGCTGACATCCCCGCGGGTGGTTTCCAAAGGTGACCCCTTCTTCTGACACCCTTATGAATTCGAACCTGAACGGAATAAACCACACGGTTTATGTTGTTTATTCCGTTAATGTTTACAAATTACATAGGGTTGTCCAAAAGAAGGGTGTTACCTTATGGAAACACCCCCTCCCCGCCAGAATTTACAGTGTATATAGCATTTGTTTCGACACAATTAAAAACATTCAGACGGGATTCAAACGTACTCAGCTGTAGTTAAGATATTGATCTGACAGGTGAAAGATGAATTAGCACATAAACATAGCAATGGTCTGTGAGATGATGATGCGGCTTTCAATTTTGATAAAATGCCTGCAATATTGTCAGCATCCTTGGCTGAGAAGTGAAGCTGATAAGGAAAATAATAATTAGTTACTCCACTATTTTTACCCAAATCTTAAAATACCCCATTGTGTAATTTGTGGAAGTGATGATTTCATTAAAGGGTACATTCATTACTAGATATTCATGACATTTCCTTTAACAATTTCAAACAAGATATTATATAACACAAGCAAGCACTCTATGGTTCACAGAGTTCATCATAATATTCTTTTATCTGCACAGAAATATAGGTCATTTTTGCGTATCAGTGAGGACTTAGGTTAAATATTTATGTTATAAATATAGCCTAAGCTACAGACCATGTGATTATATAACGTTTTAAAACGGTTTCTTACCATATTTCCTCTGAATTGAATACTAATGGTCAAGCCAGACGAGAAACTGAGTATTTATCAAGAAACCAAACATTCAAAATGGCCACAAGCTCTAAAAACTCATCTGTTACTTACTCAACAACGTTTGTAAATGTTGTGTATGTCCAGTCAAAACACCCATGAAATACCAATAGGAATTCAGCTACAATTAACATAGTTCAGTTTCCCACGAATTAAGAAATTCAATATGCGCCGCAATAGAATGAAGCATTTGAATTATCCTACTTCTTGACCAAGATCATGACTTGGTATATACTAATGTTTTAAAGGGGATGGCCCGATTTACTGGAAATGGAATGAAGATGTTCATCTTATAGATTGGCCTTCACCCAAACCACATACTGTTAAGGCCCCCCCCCCCCAAAAAAAATTTGATTGTCCATAGACGATTTAGAGTTGGGTCGGTCGAGGTCGGAAAAAAAACTTTTTTTGTTTTTAAATGTAATAGACCAAACTTATATTGAAACATGCTTTGGTTGTATTAATAAAGTTAATCAAACACTAACAATCAAGTTCCATCTACTAAAAAAAATGCATCTTTTGTGCATTATGAAACCCAACTAACAGCTAAGAACTGTTTAACATCATCTTTTACGTTTCAGAAAGTTAAATTGAAAAAAGGAAAAAAAACTTTTAGGAGAATTATCAAAATTAGGGTCGGTATTCTTTTGTCCACACAGTAAATGAAAAAAAAAACACTTTTTCCTGATTTTTCAAATTAGGATTCGTCGGATGAGGACAATCAAACAATTTTTTTTGGCCTAAAGTTTCGCGCCGATATTTCATCCGTTTTGATGATGAGAGCTAAAAACGTGATTTGCTAAGCCCCATAGAGAGTTACTGTGTAAAATTAATATTGGTCGACCAAAATGTGGCACATTTTTGCGGTCATAACTTCCAACCAAACAGTCTTTGGCTCTAAGATTTCACAGGGTAAATGAGTAAAAATGTAGCTTCTTCTGTATACCAAAAGTGACCACTTCCCGGTAAGTCTGGGGAACGAGGCTATTAGGGATCGGGCCATGGACCTTTTAACATCATTTATGGAGACCAGTATGAATCGTTTGAATATTTGAATAATCATATTATAATCAATTTGCGCTGATATGGAAAACCGCACTTTTTACGGGTGAGAGTGTTTGTGAGGGGCGCAGAGCAATTAAACTTTGCAGCACTCCTAGTCCTTGCATTCGAAATAAACTGTGTGCTCTAGGGTGCAATAACAATTTGCAGGTTGTCAAAACAATAGAGGGTCACTGAGAAAAATAACGTACGTCCAGTCAAATGTACATCAAGATCAGATACTTTATTATATTGGTGGCATATTGACTTAACTTGATAATTACGTGATTACGAATCCTATGTTAAATTGGTCACTATGAATGCTTAAAGAAATACCACTTATGAGTGATTAACAGTTTTGGTGGCCATTTTTTTTTTGTTTTTTTTTTTTTTCTTTTTGCGTTTCTACCAAATTCTCAATGTTTCGTGCCAGAAATCAGCATAAAAAAAACTGGGACAGAAACCATGAAAAACATATATCTAATAAAACAAGATTGATTCAATTATCAATTGGGCTAATGGCCGTCATATCAGCTTTTATAACTGTGGTTCACACAAATAACGAACGCTTGCATTATAACTTGTTGTTTTTTTTGTTATTTGGTAAAAAAGCCTATTGTTCATAGAGATTTGGCATGCCCGAATTATTTTGCTGGATTTTTTCGACCAAACCACTTGTAAAGTTGCTGGACTTTGGCCTTTCACGAACTGTCACAGATGATGGAATTTATACAGTTTCATCAAACAGTGGTAAGAACGCAACCGAAGTATGGGACGGTGTGACTACATTTGTTGGCTTTTTTGCTATATTGTAATATTTTGGTCTTACACGTAGAAAATGGACCCAGAAATCCCAAATCAGATGTTTGTTTAACATTTTGTATTCTTTCCGTTTGCGCCATCTTGGATTACAAAATGGCCCGCTATTTCCATCATATTTTGTCCCATATCTTAAAGGCACTATCAGTGATACAAACCAAACGAATAAAAATATTTGAATTCCACGAGTAGTTTGAAAGTGAAGGCAAGTCTGTAGAATTTGCATAAGTTATTGTGTTTCAAATGAACAATGGCGTACACGGTAGAAAACCTCAGTTTTTGTTTAAAGATATGAATTCCATTCAGTTACGTGTTGCAATAAGTGTCCGTTTGGAGAGTAATGATTCAGTTAAAATATCCGATTATGTCTTACTAGTAGCTTTCAGTGGTATCATTTGCAGGATATGTTGGGTAGCTATAATTGTTACAGATGCAAAAATTTGAGTTTTTATATTTGTTTCTAGTTTTTTATTTTAGCAATCTCTGATATTGCCTTTTCACTTCTGAGCAACATAGAAGGATTAAATAGTAGCAATACCCCAGTGGTGCAAAAGGAACAACATTAGCATCCAAAAGTTGTGAATGTTTTTGTGGTAGCCATCTTGGAGTACAAAATGGCCGTATTTCAAACATATTTGCTCGATATCTTGACTTTGAGCAAAATAAACACCTCACAAATAGTGGCCGATTTCCATTGTGTTGTGATATCAAAGAACACAATCATAGCATCTCAAAGTTGCGAGTGCTTGATGGGACTACATTAAAACTCAGAGTCTGACCCACTGTACAACAATTTTCCGACCTCCTGAATCTGCCACAACATAGAAAGCTGTATCAAAAACATGTTTGTGTGCCAGAAATATACCAATATCATATATCAAGTATGATTTGCTTCAATTACGCTGGTTATCTGAACTTAAAAAAGTAGAGAAAGTATTGTAGTTCTGTGCCACATTGAACTCTATTGAGCCAGCCCAATGCTTGGGGGTTATATGGAATCTTGGTCAAATTTGTGGGGACAATTATTCTCCAGTAATATGAACTTGAGGCCCCGCCGCCTGAATCAATGTTGAGTTGCGTCATTGGAAGTACCGAAGCACGCTCATTCAGGTATCTACAAATATCTCCAAACATGAGACCATTGCCAGCACTTGTCAAATGTGAGGGGCAAACATTGTCATTCGTCTCCATTTTCGGGTCGCTTTGCTCGCCCATTAACCCATTTAAACATTTTGGCCGCTGCGCTATCAACAAAGACCAGACTTTTTCCAAGGGGGTTGATTTGAAGAAAATGACACGCATTAAAAACCAGTCGTCCGTGCTGTGCGCTGACATATGTGAATATTGCAAGGAATCATTATCAGTTGGGTGCTTGTAATACACACACATAATGTGTCAATCGATACAAACAATCGCCAAAATACCGTTGTTGGATGTGGGTGCTATGGGTGGTTAAATTTTGTCCTACCCCTTGGCCACACAACGAATGAAAATGACACATCAGTCGTCTGATTTAAATAAACGCCTCAATGAATACATCTTTCACCTACGCGCGCATTGCCATTCTGAGAAAAAAGAGTATCTGAGCAACCCAATGATCAGGTACCAATATTAATACACATGGCCACCTCTAACACATAAATTAAGTTGTATCACTACGATTAGTGTATAGCAAAGCGGCGCCCACGGTATGTGGAAGAAGCGGGGCAAGCCATTGCTTTCTATTGTTGGTACTCTAGGGTTTCTTTGTGGTCGGCAAAAACATGCGAGACGGTGAATTTCTAAAGATGACGTAAGTTTTGCCTCTCTATTCTATATAGACCCTTGGACTTTTTTCGCACTCGCAAATCGATCGTTGGTATTCTGTCACCTTCAGTTTTCACTTTTTTCTTTCTCCTCTTTTGACCTTTTTTACTTTAACTCAATAGTCTCCGTTCCCCTTTTTGTCCCCACAAATGTTAGTTCATTTTTTGTATAGTTGGTCTTAATGTGGTTTACGATGAATGCGATGGTTACGGTACTTGGTACCAACAATCACCTGAAAACTGCCATGGTATCTATCGTCAGCTGTTTTCGACTTCCGATTGTATTTTGGTAATTAGTTTACAGATTTGCATATCTTCTACAGCTGATTCCGCTATGACGAAGCGAAACTCAATTCAATGCACGCGAGGATCAAGTAAATGATACACCCGAGAAAGTGATAGTATAGTATGATTAGTAGTATAGGTATCCTTAAATACCCTACAAATGATCGGACCAGCCCAGAGCAACCTCAAGGGCAAATAATGCTATTTAGACTTTAGTGTCCGTACGGACACTTATACACGTAATTGAATGAGGATTTGTATCTTTGAAGACTGCCATTCTCTCCCTGTTCTGTCATGAAAAAGTAATAAAGTATGTGAATTGTACAGGCTTATCCTGCAAATTGCAAATATTGTTGTCTCTTTCGTGATCTCATTGATTATTCACACCACTAAATCGATCTGGTCTGGACCCTTGGCCAAACGGGTTTGGGAAAAAAGGTCTAAGTTAAAATGAAAAATAGTAGAAAGTGTGAGGTTACTACTGAGTAATTACAGTGCTAATTTTACACCCACCCTATAGGAATATTTTGACTAGAAGCCATATTTTCAGAGGGGATCAAAAATCATCGTTGTCTTCATGTTCAGGAGCTCGAAAAATCTGTGGTCAACTATGAATTCTCTTGCTGAATGGGATGCAGAGTTCTAGCAGTTCAAGGTAATAATGCATTAAATTTAAGCGACTGAGTCGCTTTGTTAATGAAGAAATTTACGTTTTAATTAGGGCCATTTTGTTAAATAAAACAATGGCAATTTATTTTAGGTGGTGTGCAACTGATCGTGTTTTAATTGGTTCTGATGCAATAGGCTGTAAGCTGATTTGGAAGGAAAAAGTGCACCACTTGACTTGATGGAGGCACAGACAATGTAATGAAAGCTTTAAATTACTCTTGGATTGAGAGATACGACCAGACCACCTGACGTTGCCAAGATGGAGTGTTGTACCAGAGTCTGTTTGGAACCTTGATAAAATGTTGATGGTTCCCAAGAATTATGTTCTACAATGTGATTAACTTGCACATAATGGTTTGGAATTACACAGACTCTGCAAAATGCATGCTGATAGTTAAATTAATTATTAAGGAGGATTAAAAGAGGGACAATGTTAATATGATGAGTTAGTACAGTTCAGATTATCTTTGGAAAGTGAATGTCCAAAGTCTGATGAAAATTTTATATTACTGGAAGTAATTAGTAGTATGAACAATTTAGTGTAGTTTACTACTTTTCCACTATCTGAAAAGCAGCACTGTCAGCCATTTTAAACTCAATATAATCCTATAAAACATGTAGTTATTGTAAATTGTCAATATTTTTCCAGTATTAGAAGTCAAGTGTATTGGCCAATATCGAAAAAACATAGCATTATTTTGAAATCCAAGAGACTGTCAAGGGAATCGACTATTACTTTATGGATGTCATGTTGCATTTTTATGGCAGCACCAAACATTTGTATTACCAAAGTTTCAGTTGATTATGTGATCAGAGTCGGGAATTTCAAAATTATTACGTAAAAAATGGCAGCAGTTTGAAATTCAAGATGGCCACCTACAAAGGAAACAATCTGCAACGGTGCATTGGCTATATTGTATTTTGACATCACAAAACAGATATGACCACCCATTTGAACATTTTCATGTTGACTCAGCTATGGGCGAAGTATTTTTAAAAATAGTGGCCATTTAAATTTAAAAATGGCCGTTTGAAGGCAACCGATCTGCAACTTTCTGGCTGATGAATTAATTTCATTGAAATGACAAACATAGTTATTGCCCCACATTTGGGCCTTCTATGTTGCGCTCAGAAGTCGAGAGATAGGATAGCAAAATATTTTGAGAGTGCAGCCATTTTGAAATTCAAGATGGAGGCCTGAAGGAAACAATTTGCCGACTTTATGATGGTTTGTAACAGTTTGTCTTCTTGACATCACAAACATGATTTGCCATGCCACCAATTGCGCCTGTATGTTGCTCAGAAGGGGATGGATTGGAAAATTGGTATAATTTGATTTGGCGTTCTTGGTTTCATATTCACACTTTGGACCAAAAATTCAATTTGTAGCAACAAAAAAGCCCAACAAACTCAAACATCAACAAAACCCGTCCCATAAATGGGGAGGTAATTCTAATGATTAACTTGAAGTTGGGGTGTTTATCGAAAAAACGCATCTTTATAGCTTGATGCGTTTGGGAAGTTCTAAAATAACGAGATTTGAATAAATTAGAGCGCGGACTGTCGGCAGGGTTATTGCAAATTTGTTTACAAACAAACCTAAACCTTCATGTCTGAAAATAAAGCAAAATAGCAAGTAGCACCAAAGTGACTATTATTTTAGGAAAAAATGTACTATGTCAAGGAAATCGGGTTATGGTAAATAAATATATTTTTATTACAATTTCAATAAACAACCTCCTATTACCATGATTACATCGAAATGAAGCGGCCAACAAGCCTAAATCAAATAAATTCATTCAGGAAAGTGTTGTTTTTGCCAATTTGGCGAGAAGCCAGTTTTGGGCACCAAAAATAGAGACCACCTTCCTGAATGAATTTGCTGCATTCAGGGATGTTTGTCTTGTGGTCAATACTTCAGTTATGGAACGAAACAACAAGGTTGAAAACACGCAAAACTACCAGTGTGTTCAGCTCCGGTTACAAGTTGGTGTTGGGGCCTTCTGGGGTATGCCCCCAAAGTTATTGGGCTGAGAATTGGTCGTTTTAAGTGACCACTTGTACTAGACAGCGATATTTCTTAACATTTATAGGTGCTTTTATGGGGCAGACTATAATTATAGGGGGAATTTTATTACCACCCCCCCCCCACGCAAATTCATCGAGCATGACGGAACACACAATACAATATGTCTGGTTTGGCTGGACGTTTCAGGTTGCAAGTGCGTGTTTTTAATGTGTTCACTTCGTGCTGGGGTGTTTGGGGATTTATTTTGGTCAGGTTAATTTTTTTAGCCCTTGCGTGGTGGGTGTCCCATATATGTATCTGTACGATTTTTTGAAGTAGATTTCAAAGATTTTTCCACTTTGGATGGGATCTTTTTTTATGTGTCTGTATGTTTTTGATGGTTGTGTTGATTTTTATGTGTGTGAATAAAGGAGCAGTAGATATAAAGAAAAAAATACAAAATTGGTAGTTAATCTTACAAGCCGCCAATCATACGTGGACTCTCAGTTTCTGTTGCTTGACAGTGCAATTGCTTTTAGTGTAGATTGCTGGTAATGTGTAGCAAACGGTAACGTTGAAATTCAAGATGGAGATTGGACCTGGCAGCAGAAGACAGCAGAGTAAAGGCTGTCGATCAAAAATTTCAACTTTTGCTGAGCAATGTCGAATAAACACTCGCCTATCGCCGATATTCCGCTTACATTTCTGTCGGTTAGTTTCATGTTAAAATGGTATGGCACGGGCTCCAAGTATCAATTCATGGCGCGTTTTCCGCCGTTGTCGAGTTTCAAGCGCTGTGTATCGACGTTTTCTCGCCATAGTGTCGAGTGGCAGCGTTTATATTCGAGTTTACAGCGCTCTTATCTGTCAAGTTGCCCTCTATACATCGAGTGTGCTCTCTATATGGTGAGGTTGACATATATCATGTCCTGTTTTACGCTTCCACATATCAAATCTTGGCGAGTTTTCCCGCGCAGGTCGAGTTCGCGCGCTGTGTATCGAGTTTTCCTTCGCAAGATGTCGAGTTGGGCAGCGTTATTGTCGAGTGTACAGCGCTATATGTCAGTTTGCCCTCTATACATCGAGTTTGCTCTCGATATGGTGAGTTTGAATAAATCATGCAGTTTCAAATTCGACTGATTTTTTCTAAACATGAGGAAAACTCGAACATGATTTTTGGGGTATGTGTTAAAAAAATCATGTCGAGTTTGCTCATGTTGAGCAAAATCATGTGCATTTGCTCATGTTGCGAAAAAAATCATGTCGAGTTTGTATGATTGAGGAGAAAATAAAATTCATGTCCAGTTTGCAAAGGTTGAAAAAAATCTATGTCCGTTTTTTACAAATCGGCAGGGTTTATTCTGGACATGATTTATGAAACTCGGGCACATAGAGTTCAAAAAGGGGATAGGCACGCGCTTGTAAATCGACTTATAGGGTTGGTGGTAAACTCGATATACAGCGCATGAAACTCCGCATGATGTGATACGGGGAGGCGTGCCATAAAATGGTAGTTTACCTCAACGATATCCAGTGGTCCACAACGCCCGGCTTTCATAAACTCAGATCGTGATGCAGCTGCAGACGATGTAAGTGTGACGTCATGGCTCGCTGAGTCAGGCTTCATTTTCTCGCTGAGCAGTGTGCTCTAATTTATTCAAGCTCGTTGGTCTAAAAATACAGGCCGTGTTCAAATACGATTTTCCTTGTCATTGTAAGTAGATTTAGATTCTACTTATCTTGTTAGTCATGGATACGACCTAAGAAAACAATCACGTGAAAATTGCTCAACACTAGTACGCCACGTTCATGTTGAATTCTCCCCGACTAAGAATAACTAGATAGTAGCCCTCTGGCTCTCCACATCTTTTCGTCTGTCGTACGCCGTTGTACTGTTATCTCAGAGATCACAGAGTTCGTACAGCTTTCAATGGTGGGGGGGTGACTGGTGCGAGCCAGAACAAGTTTCTATACATTGGTCCTATTTTTATGTTATGATAATCATCTGTATCATTTACCAGAAACGACTCTCATCTCTTTTCCTAAGGTATATTGAATTTATGCTTTCCGGACAAGTGTTCACTGGTTTGCCACCAATGCCAAAGCGGCATCAATGCCCATTTTCAATGACTAGTCAAATCAGTATCACATCTTGCAAAACGGCTATGTTGTATGGTTCGGGAGGGGGAAGGGTATATGATGGACATTTTAATTACCCATTTTTTTTTTTTTTAAATTTAAACTTTTAACCGTTTTTTTTTTAAATTTTGTAAGTGATATTTTTTAAACCAGCCAAAACGTTAAACTTTTGCGGCATGTTCGCTTTTATAACAGGATAGGCTAGGAGCGAATACCATTGAGGGTCTTTATTTAGGGAGTTCGTCATGCCCGACTACATTCTAAGGTTTGACACTTTAGTAGTAGTATGGACCCTCTACATCATGCAAGGGGAGTTAGTGGTGTCAAATTGTGGTATTCACTTTTTCAATAGGGGGCAATTTAAGTTTACAAGGGGTTCAAACTTTTAAATTACTCCTAGTCATGTGAATGAAAATGTATGCCATATTGTCCGTCTAGTCACAAGGATTCCAAAAAATGTTATTAGTTTGTACCATCATGACCATTGGTTTGGAGTATATAGGGTAAAATGTCTAAAAGTGAAAAAAAGGAACCAATTTGTACAGGGGTAACATTGAATGAAGTTACTCGAATATTTTTGAAGCTTGCAAATTATTGCTTGAGGGAATGAGGACTCCCAAAAAGTATGTCTTGATTATGTTAAATGTTACTACCGAGATAAAGGTCAAAGAAGGTCAATGCCAATGGATTATGTTGACCATGACCATTTTTGTCCCATAGCATGATAACTATTCATTGCAGATGGTACAAACTATCCTTATTTTGACAAATTACGTAGATGAAAACAATTTTTGTTTCATTTTTACCAAATTGGGTTTAGCCCACTCTGATTGTGACCCTGTACAAATGAAAAATTGGACCTTTTTTGCACTTTTAGCCATTTTACCCAATAACCCTACAATCAAAGGTCATAGATGGTACAAAACCTAACATTTGGAATCCTTATGACTCGATGGACAATATGGATACATTTCAAAATGATTGGAGTATTAAAGGTTTGACCCCCTGTGTAAACTTAAATTGGAGACTATGAAAAAGTACAACACATGTTGACACCACTAAACTACCTTGCATGATGTAGAGGGGCCATACTAAATACAAATAGGTTTGTTCAAAGGGGTGTAGTGGACATGACGATGATGTTTGACACACGTCCTTTGCTCGCTCTAAGACGTTTCAAATTCATCCGTTATCATGAAAAGTATAGAGGGCGCCCGTCTTCCTTAAAGCATATCAGTTGTGATTTGAAACAATATTTGAAATTGGTAGGAAAAGCTCTGAAGTGAAGGATAAGTCTGTTAAATTCTCAAAAGTAACTTTTCAGCTGTAGTGTATTGAAAGAAAAGGAAGAAACGGCAACGTTCCAAGATACGATTCTCCTTCCATTCCTTGTTGTAGTAAGTGTCCGTTGGACAGTAATGACTCAGATTTCGATTCTGTCCTTATAGGTGCTTCTGGTCTTATCATTTGCAGGGATGTTAGGCTACCTGTACTTGATACATGCAAAAATCTGATTTTGATGATTTGTTCGATTGCTGATTAGCAAATCATGATAGTGTCTTCAATCGGTCGTTTCCTTTGGTGATATCGTTGGCTTTCGCGTGTGGGTGATTGCGCACCGCCGCCGCTCCTTTTCTGAAAAGTAGATCCTTTTTAAGGACGCATTTCCTTAGTTTGCTCTATTTTTTAGAAATGTAAGCAGACCCAAAAACAGATAAGGAGTGATGCATTACTTTATGGATTAAACTCAAATGTAATTTCACAACACCAATCGCCATCAAATGGTGAATATTAATATCAATCCCCGATTGTAATCCGCCATCATACATATTTCCAGGTCTTGGTATCGTGTAAGCTTTTGTTTTGTTTTGTGTTTATTTGAATTATTGCTTCGCCGGCCCTCCGGCGAGACACATGCGATTTTCCAATGTTGAGAACGAGGCTGAGATATTAACATATTATGAGATGGTTTCAGTTTACCTACATTTGTGGCATACTGCGCGAAATATAAACAATTAACCATCGATGATTTAACAATAATTATGAATGGTTTCAATGTTCTCCTTTTTGAGAAAGATCGGCATATTTTAGCATATTAGTTGATTTGAACACGGGATTGGGGACCAGGTTGGTGGCGCTTATACCTGTAACATTGTCTATGCAACATTGTCTATAGGCTCAGACGATGGCGGCCAAGCCTTTCAATATAGCAACTGACACAAACGAACCAAAACAATCACTTTGACTTTGACAGATTGTACGCTGCAGCTTATCGACAGTAGAGGGTCAAACGCAGGGTTAGTGAGTGCGCTAGACGTTCGTTAGATGCAGGAGGTGGTTATTAGATACTTGGTTGTTTATCTTTAAATGCTTCAGTTGTAGTGATATTGACGACGGTTTCAGGTAGACAGTTCCATTAGGGTTAGTTGTACATTAAGCCCGTGTGCGAGTTCACATTGGTGTGTTAAAACCAAGTGGCCAGTGGGTCTAGTCTTGGAATGTATTTATTTACAATTTCTGCTGTGATGTGTTCCTGCAGGGCAGGGTTTGCCAGTAAGAGTGGCTTGCATGAGCGGTGTTGAGGAGGAGTTTCTCAAAAAGTTATGTAGTGGTCCTTTGGGATATCGGTGGGAAAATGATTCCAGTGGTAAGAATAAAATTTCTACATGGCTGCAACAAAACTCCTCAACTCTTGTTAAATGTTAAAACAAAGTCCGCTGGTTCGTGTACATGACTTAATATAGTTAAATTAGTTATCTTTATGATATATTGAACAGTAATTAGTTAGTAATTTCAATTTCAGGGCAGACACCTTATGACGGACAGAGAGATACAAGACGCGAGTACTGGGGAAACACTACAGCGTAATGACAGGATGCCAGCAAGGCTTCAATGCCCAAAGGTGCTGTATGCGCCAAATGTTCTATTATTTTCATCATCTTACAATACACTCGTTTTAACAAAGTCAGGGTGGGAACGCATACTATAACATAATTTAGGACATTTTTAAATGTATAAAGGGTTGCCACTGAGGAGAGTTGTGGGAGAAAGAGCCCACAGATTCGTCCGAGTTGGGCGAATGCAAAGTCAGCTGGAAACCGCGATGAAAAAAGAGGACGGTATGTATGTGTTGAGTGTAGAAGCAAAACTACAAAA
Organism: Ophioderma brevispina; assembly: GCA_023653785.1. Classification (NCBI taxonomy): domain Eukaryota; kingdom Metazoa; phylum Echinodermata; class Ophiuroidea; order Amphilepidida; family Ophiodermatidae; genus Ophioderma; species Ophioderma brevispina. The sequence goes on along the minus strand of JAMKCH010021351.1, from coordinate 5,543 downwards.
ACGAACCCGAAAGAAGTATTTAGATGTAGTTGAATGATAACTTAGAGCCTTTGGTATAAGCCAAAAATAATTTTTTGTATAATTTTTATTTGTCAATGAAAAGAATTGAAAACTCCGTAAAATTGTTCAGGACGATTAAAAACAATAAAAAATCAAAGTGTTAAAGAATACGTGTAGTTGCGCGTGTGTGGTGTGTGTGTGTGGTGTGGTGTGCGTGCAGTGCGTGCAAAACAGGGGAAATGATCGACAGGGTTTCTGATGATTTCTTTCAAAAGATGGTATTAGATTCGGATAGTATATGGATCTTACAACACTTGATCCGACACATGATTTGAAAAAGGGGTGACATTTAGTTTGTGTGTAGTTATATTATTCGTAGCTTGACATGAGACCCGTAACATCTCGGAAACGAGGCCAAGTGGCGGTAATATTAAGTCGCATAAGAACAAATTAGCATTTGTAAAATAAAAAAAATGTGTGTGGTGTTCTGTTTTTTTGTTTATTTAAGTTTTTTTTGAAGTAAAATTCAGTACTTATATTGGGTTCTATTTTCAGGCTCATTACTCTATGGTTCAGTTCATACAGCGAATCCAGTTGAAAAGTAGTGTGAAGTAGAGAACTACTGGGTGAGGCGCTCAAGGATTGTGTATTAGATAGGCCAAACATAAGAAAAGAGTTTGTCTCAGGTTCCCGCGCGAATGCGTTTTAATAAATTAGATTTAGCGCGTAGTCCACGCCGCGGGGGCGATTATAACGTTTGTTACATTTGTTAGCTACTCAGTACTTTTCTTAATAGAAGAGTGGGTCAAAATTGGAACCAGCGATAACCTAATCATAACTCGTCACCCTAATCAGTCTTCCACAGCGGAGGAGTCGCAGGTGTTTGTGCCGAAACACACCGGGTGCCGAAATACCGGGTGCCGACGGGACGTTCCCTCCTCTCGAAACTGCCGAAGTACCGGGGCCTTCGGCAGAGGAGAAGGGAAGAGGAAAATAACGTGCTGTTTGTATGTAGAACACGTGTTTACCCATTTTTCGTGATTTTTTGGGACAATCTTACCAATGAAACTCATTAAAATCAGGAATTAATTCCCGCGTTCGTTAAGCAAGGTCGCCGATTCGAAAACAATGTACATAGGTTATATGTTGATATACATAGGATGATTGGCTCACATTGTAAGGCCCTCCTGTATGATCTAGGAGGGCTATTATGGCTGGTTTGCAACACGATGTTAGGTTAGCGGTGGGGTTATAGGGCCTATACGGACCAAGGGTTAAGATTAGGGTGAGGAATTGTCGGTTAGGGTTTGGATTAATAATAGTTGGTGAGTACAACATGGGAGTAGACCATGTGCATTCTGACTTGACTCCAAAATAGGGGTTATGTGGATTTTTTTTTCTGAGGGGGGGGGTCATTTTAAATTCATAGTCAGGTAAACCAATCACAATATGAGTAAATCATATGATGTACCTCATTGTGTGTGGGGACTGGGTTGGTATGCATGTATGGGTTCTATGCAATAAAGGCATATAGGCTAACTTTACCATTCGGCCATTGGGGTTATTTTTTGGCATTTCCAACAAATCTTTCAATTTCTCCGCTCCCCTCCTTGTAAATTAATGAACGGCCCTAACAAAGTTTAGTTAACGTACTTAGCCTGTCGTTAGTACGAGCGGAATAAAAACTGAACCCCTATTCGTGTCATCATTTGGTCCGTACAGCCAATTGACATAAGAAACTTAGTTCATCCAACAACCGCACGCTTTAATAAGGATCTCTCTGTTGCCGCGAACTTCTGGGCTAACACATTGTTTCGGCAAGTAACCTGCGTTCGGCAGGGTAATGCGGTGCCGCATTCGGCATGAAGAATGCCGAAACACCGGCGCTTCGGCAGATACCCCGCCGTACGGCAAGGTTCATCTGCCGAAAGACCGGGCGTTTAGGCATAGCCCGGTATTTCGGCGCAGCACAAGGCTCTGTTCCCTGTACTGTACATCGGTTGTACGTTCGTAAAAGGCTGTGTGATTAGACAAGCATTGGCGACAAGATTTGGACAGTGAGTTGTTTTTGTGGGTTTGCATTAATTTAGCGATGCAAAATTTTCGAATTGTAGTCGAAGGGACCCATTGTTTTATTTCCTGCCATCGAGCAATTTTATCTCCATTCCGACCGTGCGAGCAACATGCGGGATGGAATGTTTGGGCGTGGGGTCCTGGTGTACCCACTGATTGTTTTAATATAGGTTGCGGAAGTTGTTAGGGCAGTAAAGACAAGGACCCATACCAATAAAAAGAAAAAGTGGTCCGAAATCCAAACCACCCAAAAACGAACATCTGGGCTGTCACTGAAAAAGTTAATTTTGTGGGAATATGGACCAAAAGTAGCCATTCGGGTTTGTTAACTTATACATAAGAAATACGAATCGCACAGACTGTGCAAAAGACTAATCCCAAACCTTGGTTAAAAATTGTCCTCGATGTTCAAATGTGTCTTTTTTTAATATTTTATTTTAGCTAAGCATATTTGAACCAAAATTGTATTCATAAATAAATATTTTCGCCACAGGCACGACCCTAACCCAAACACCACAGCTTTAGATGCTTTTACCACTATGGGTAATGTAAATATAACCATTGTATGATGTCTAGCAAACAACACGTTAAAACTATGTCAGGACAGATTGTAATACGTTTTAATCTTATTAAATTGTTTAACAAGTAAAAAAAACCCATGAAAGTGTGATTTTACGCCGACGTTTTTGAAATTCCCTCAATGGTTTCGTATTATTTTACGTACGTTCTGCACGTTGCCAGAACGCGACCTTTTTAATCCTAGGACCAGCGCAGCTGAACACTTGTGTTACATACAACTGTTAACAAGTAACGACCCGTTCAAATTTTACCCCGGTATATTATACCCCCACCCCCATCTCAAAATGCTCAAGGATGGCAAATGTGCAGCATGAGATTGGAACCAGAGGTCAATGTGCCTAGAAACCATCAAAACATGTTGTGCAGACTCTGTGCAAGGGTCACAAATTCAAGGCCTATAGGTCGTATTCAATAGCCAGCCAGTTGGTGGACAAAACATTAGAAGATTCCAGTACTACAATAAATTCACCTGTCAATGATACCTGTGCATCGCTAAACGTGGATCGATTGACAGGTGAATGTATTGTAGTCCTGGAATGTGCATCTGTCCACCAACATGGCTGGTGACAGAAGTCATAGTGAATACGGTCTATAGGTGCTACCTCTTATGTGTTGTGTTAGCTACTACATGGATTAACACCAATCCTCATCTTCACAATGTAGACCCAAGTGGATCAAGATTACAAATGAGGGAGTAAGATGCACCAGCCCGGGCACACAGGGCCCCCCCCCACCCATCTTATCCAGGATAAGGTGACATGGTCTATGGACTCGGCTATTATAATTATTTGCGCTCTTGCTTGCATTTGCTTCTGATATACAAGGACTAAACTAAAACACATAATCAATAGTGGTAGGTTAACTAAACTAGCTAAATAAGCATTTTGGTGCGCTATTCAAATCGTACTGGGAGTAGCGTTGTAACATTTTCAGCAATGCTAAATTGTATATGTTCTCCTATATGAGCCAAAATTTTATGGAAAAAGTCTTGGGGAAAGTGATTTTTTCATTTTGTTCGGGAGGAATTTTCTCGCGACCCTAAAAAAACTATTTGGACCGCAATTTTGAATCGGTACCGATTTTCAGTTTTTCATATGAATTATGGTCGTGTTGATGTACCCCATCAAAGACCAGAGTTTTTGTGTATGTAAAGTGGATTTCAGAGGGGGTCCACATGAGTTTAAAGATAGTTTGATTTACCCCAGGGTGATCTTAATCCGTATCAGCTTGTATGATTTTAACGCTTACGTGTATAAGGTCTTCTGCACTCCCGTTGGTGTATAAGGAGAAAGGGCTAATTGTAAATCTCTCACCTTGCCATATAAAAACAGAAAATTATCATCGTCTCTACCAATAAAACCACAGAATGTTACTTACAGCCCCAAGTTTTTTTTGGCGTAACAGGGCTGGTGGGGGCAGGTTTCCCCCAGAGAGTTTTGTCCGGGAAAAAAGCTGGAAAATCATGCTTAAATCAGCCTTTTTACCAGTTCAGTGGGACAGTTTTACTTCAACCAGGAAAATCTGCCTCGAAACCACCTCCAACCGGGAAAATATGGCTCAAAACCAGGAACTTGCCCCTTCTGACAAATGACCCCTGTTACGCCCCTGCCTATACAGGGATGTCTGAAGCCGTTAGTAGACCATTACACCCCTGTGTTGTTTTGTGCTTTAATTATATGTAACGGGTGTATGGATCGTATATATAACCAACATATTTTTGAAAACTATTGACATACATATTGAGGCACAATCGTGGCACTTTCAAGTATCACCCCGTATAAACCTTAGCCCAATTTACTTGGTCAAACTTCATATTTGAGTGTGGTAAATTGAATTCAGCACCCTCAAATTAAAATATTGTTATAAAATGGGTTTGCAGAGTTATCACGGAATGCCAACAAAACTTTATTGAAACACCAATTATTACATCTTTCATCAGATCATCAGTGAAATGTGCGAGTATTAACTGTGGAACAGTATTGGTAATACCATCAATAACTCATCTGAGTTACACATTTCGTAATGCATAATAATAAAAAACGTTACCTCAAGGACATGACTGTAAGGGGTGGCTTCAAAACTGCAACCAATTTGCACACCGGTTTCGTCCGCCTCCCCTCCAACATTGAGGCAAGGGTCCCATATGGGCCAATATAGGCTACTTTCTGGGCCCCAACAGGTAACCCATCTGGGCCCCACTTATTTTTGTCATTGGGTATCACGATGGTCCATAGTGGGTTATCTACTTGGGCAGTAGATGGGTGCCTTATGGGGGCCCTTATGGGGCCAAGTACAAATCACATGCGTGTTAATGGCTAAACATATGCAATAATTAAAGAAATTAGTCTCAGATGGATAAAAAAATTTTAACAGTCAGTTGGTTATTGTTTTTAATTCCAACTATTCATTAGGCATACTTACATCTCATATTAACATGGTTACAATTATTTATTACTTACTTTGACTGGATTCGAACCGGGACCTCATGATCTTAAGTCCTAATGCCTCTTATCCAGTTTTCCACTTTTCCTTACTGACAAATTGGTATAAATTTAGATTATTTAAAGGATTATTGAAGATAAAATTATTAAACTTATACATATGGCCTTCATATCGACAGGAATGAGTTTAGTCAACATATTGAACGAAGTTAGATAGTTATTTGCTACAAAACAACGGAAATTATAAAATAAAACCTTTTTCCCCCAACTGGGCTCAAAACTGGGCAGCCCTGAAAATGTCACCCTTGTATAGCAAAATATACTCAGCTGGCCCATTGAAAACCTACATGGCCCCATTTAGGAAAACCCAATCAAAGTCATTTGACCATCATTTTTTTCCAATTCAAATGCTTATTTTTACGTCTAAATTGCTATTGTGTTAGGTAATAT
>JAMKCH010021350.1:0-21131 GCA_023653785.1 Ophioderma brevispina | reverse complement strand
CTCTTTTTAAGATAATTTAAGGTCTTTTTTTCGGCCATTCAAGACGGCCTTGTTACAATATCTAGCGATGAAGGGCCCAGTCTGACGCTTATGCCCCAACTAACGGGAGAGCATCACGGTTTATGTCGGCAATCATTCAGATGGCCTTGCTACAATTTCTAGTCGAGGAATGTCAGTGTGACGCTTATGCCCCAATAATGGGAGAGCACAAAATCTACTTGGCTGTTGATAAAGTTGTTTTTACCTTTATAAATAATGTTTGATGTGTTCATACTGAAACTGATACCCACATACTAATGCATCCGAGGTACGTAGCGCAAAACACAGAAAACCAACCCGCAGTGGTGTTTGTTCGTTTCCTCCAAGACACAGATATATTTTGCTCCTTTAACATCACTATCACCCAATGCTAACTGTGGACGTTTTTTTTTTTTTGTGGATGGATGTTGGAACAGGTTCTGCTAACTACTAGACCGCCCCAATGATCTAACTATCTACCAGAGAGCTCTTGGACCTAAAGATACTTCTACCTTACCCTGGATTCCCATCCTTTACTAACCAGTAAGAGACTATACCGCCTTCTTCCTTGCGTAAGGGGAAAGTCCGTCCCTTTGATCAAATGGCTAAATCGGACCAGTTCATGTCGACATTCGCCACCTGGGAGATGCTCCAGAAGTTTCACCTGAGTGATGCATAGAAGATTTTTTGTGTGCACAATGTAAGGGCAGCTCCTAGCTTATAAATGACGCTAGATTTACATACTGGCAGGTTATATGCTCCCAAAGACTTGGATCATCCACTACATACCATGAATTTTTCAGATCCATCCTGCTTACCACCATGTAAGGTGGTCCTTCAACGAGAGATTGAACGTGCAAACTCCAGGGTGTACTCAAAAAAATGTGCTGTGATTATCAGGATTTGCGCCCTCTTTGGGATCACCAACCTTGTGAAAAATTTGTTGCAAGCAGTAGCATAGTCAGTTATCTTCTTGTCCTGCAAAACTTAGAACCCTTCACAACACCTAATATTCAATAGCGGCATTATTGCAAGATTATTCCATTTCACTTTCTGGCATGGATGTACACATTACCACAGTTAATTAGGTGAGAGGAGAAACCTCTGCTGAGATTTTACTTATAGGTTCTAACCATGACTTTTATTAATCTTTATGACCAGCAAACATCCAGAATGCTTTTTTCTACAAAATACAAGCATTCTTCACTTAATTCTAATGACATTCCATGATCCAAATTTCACTAATTCACTTTAAACTACCCCTATACCACTTCACTCTACCCCTGCACCAGATGTCCCATCATGGGGCCTTTCCCCAAGTTGTTGTTGCCTGGTACAATTCGGGGGAAAGGCGTCCTCACTAGGGATTACTCTGGGCCAGGGGTAAGCTTCAAGTGACGTAGGGTCATGAAAGGTCAATCAGGCAAGCTCTTAAGTGGGCTTGCGGGTCATACCCTCAAATCCAGCCATGTGACCACTTTTTTACTCGTTCTTTGAATGTCTAAATTTTTTAAGCTAGTTAGATGAAATTTGACAAAAGTTTTCTTCTGATGTGAAAAAACCGCAAAATCCCCACAGGACCATTTGGGAGGGGTAAGGTTCACTGGTACGCCAATATCTACAGAACCCCGCCACCCGTAAACGTCCACTATTCAATATTTTTCCACCCAAATAAATTCTGCATATGGACCTTCCTGTAACGATTGGTCAACTATAACCTGCGCCAATTTTGCTGAAAGCATACCAAATAGTTTATTTTTTGTCACTAATGCAAGTTTATGTGTATCCGATTTATGGTAAGAGAGCTGGCTGAATACTCAGCCCAAGTTTTCTCCTCTCACTCCTTAACTGTGTATAATCCATTGGCAAAGTTGAAAAAGCATGATCTTACATAATTGCGATAATTGGCATACAGTGTTGTTCGTGGACGTGTCTAATTTTTGCAGGAAAAGAGGATACCTGTCTATGCTACTTCTGACAACAACATTTTCACGGTGTGGAGTGATTCTAGAGGGGCGAAAGTCTTGAGAATCCAGCAATAATTTTTTTGAGACAACCCGGTATAATCGCACTAATGTGAGAATGCAATGGGTCACAACTCCAGTAGACTTTGGACCAGAACCCCCACGGTGGAGGTTCACAGAAGATGAACACAGATTGGAAATTTGTTGATATTTTTGTCCAGAAGAACTTATTTTCGATACTGATAGCTTAATTGAAGAAGATATTGAAGACAAGAACCTCAGACTTATGCCAACTCATCAAATTGGGATGGTGATGAATAAAAGACTAAATTTTGAAATTGAACGTACTGTATACATTTTGGAGTTTAACACATAAAATGAGAAATAAGGTGAAGGGGGTTACATTTAGAGGTCATTGACCTCTGACGTCATTCCCTACCCCTGCACCCCTCCCTGAACAAAACTTTGTGCTTCAGATCTCCTCCCATTGATGGTCTATAAATAATATCATAAAAATAAAAAACACTCGGTCGATGATAAAATTAATCCACCCCTCATCTTTTTTAAAATGTGAAAAAGCTCAAAACACTGCAATTTTGGTTGTTTCCTTAAATACCACATCATAGAACGTTTGAAAGGACCCTAACTGACTTGTCGTAGAAAGATACACCACCCAAATTTCAGAGTATTTGCATGTATATCCCGGGGTCAGTTGAGGAAACAATCAGTTCCAAACTGCAAGAGATTATTTTTTTACGCATATTTAAAATAATTGCTCAAATTTCCGAAACTTTGGCCAAAAAATTCCAAAAAAGAAGTTTTTTGGTTCAAATTGATCTTGCTTTGCTTGACCTAATAAACTGGAATGTCATAAAAAAGAACGACTCATTATCTCTCATTTGACACCAAAATCAACTGCGTGTGACCTCGCAATCAAAGTTACAACCACTCTCAAATATGAAACACATGTAACAAAGGTCAAATATCAAGGTCATTGACCTCTGCGTCATGCTTCACCGCTCCATGAGCTTAAGACCTTTTTGTGTTTCAGATGTCCCAAGTGATGGTCTATCTATCCAAATATCATACAAACACCTGGGCAATTATACCGTGATTAAACCACCCCGTATCTCTTAGTCTAATATAATTATTTGATGTCACTACATATAATATAGATATAATATGTTTTTTATGTAAATTAAAATTAATCATAGAGTTTTTTTTTACTTTTTTTAAAAAAAAACAATAACGGAGAAATGCCAAATAAGGGTTTCTTTGACCAAATACATATATCTCCTAAGTGTCGTAAAGCATGAAAACTCATATCAACTAGTACAAGCCTCACACTGCAAAATGGTGAGAACACTTGAACAAGTCTGGATGCGTTCGCAAAGCTTATAGGGGTGTTAAAATAACATTTTACAGTTGTGTTCAATGGTCACAGATTTTGGACACCTGCAGAACATGTTTTTAATGTGTTTAGGATTAATTCGCATATCATCATATGTATACTGGAGGAGTTAAGATCATGTTAATGATTCCGGGAAGCGCATATTTGACTTATGAGCAGCCAGATTTGATTTTTTGAGGCAATGTATGACCAATTTCCAATTATTAACTAAGATCAGTAATGTTCGAGCGCATATTGACTTATGGCAGCCATATTGGATTTTGATTGGCCAATGTTGTAATGACCAATTTTACATTATTAACACTTCACCGTGCTTAAAAACACCTGAGGACTGCAAAAAAATTCTCTATCAAAAATACTTAGGTTTTTTAGTGATTTTGGACATGGAAGCAGCCATATTGGATTTTCAAAAATGCCACTGCACCAAATTTTGCCACCCTTCAAAAATTATTTAACTTAGGTCCTAATAAATACAATCAATCGATATAAAAAGTCTGTACTCCATTTCCATCTTTCAGGCTGTGAGCACAAAACTTCACCTGACTATAAGGGTTTCATGGCGATGACAAGGAGTAGGACGTGCCCACCTGCATGAAAACAGTGAGTTCAAATGGGCAGTTTGCAGCGTGTTAATCAGCTAATCCCAACGGATTTGAATATCAATTAATCATCTAAAATTCATGACATCATACTAAGATTTATTGAACGATTAAGGTTTAAGAGGTGACTTTGGAGTGTCGATCACTGGAACTGAGGCTGTCGTAGAAAATGCGCGGGTAATAATTTAATAATTACAGTGTGGAAATCCTAAATGGGTAGGTTGGGTTCTGCTCACCCCTCGCTCACACTAACAATTGCATTGGAATGATCTCATGAGCAGTTGATTGCTTAACAAGGTTAATGTGTGCTGTTTATAGGTTAGGTGGGAAGTGAGGAATACCTGAAGCGGGGGGGGGGGAGGGGTGGTAGGATTGTGATATAGATCAGCCCAGCAGGCATTTGATTAGACGAATTAGGTACCAATATCTGACAAAAGTTTGGGACTATAGGGCACACCTGAAAGGATTGAAAAAGGGGATTCGCGTGGTACCACGGTTGGTGCCCCTGAATGGATGAGGAGGTACACTACCTTTGTGTGCGCACTGTCACGCCTAAGCAGCAAAACACAACCAACAGCATTTGGGCCCGTTGGTTAAACTCCCTCCCAAACACACAACACACCACACAGAAGGCCCCCCGCCCGAATTTAGCTAGATAGACATAATGTCAATTATAAGTTGCGTTGTGGCATACAAAATGGGTAATACCAGACAAATTGACAGTTGCAGTGTGAAAAATCTATTAAAATCATATTTATGATTGCCGTCGATTTCCGCCTTAAAATTGATGCCGCGTCTTCATCAATTGAGCACAATTATGATGACACCCTATAATGTGCTTCCTACTTGACAAAGCGCTAATCAATCAGCCCAGGTCGTTAGCTTTTAACATCAGTTGATCGAAGTAATGGCCAGAGCAATCAATACGCCAATTTGGAGTTTGCTTAACGTTGTACCAGATATTACAAGTGGCGGCGGTGACCACGAACAAAATAGTGTTTTTAAAATTGGTAAATTTAAAATGTCAACATTATTTTGGTTATCAATCCAATTTTAGCATGTTTTTTTTACCAAATATTATGACTCAAAATGTTTATTTAGTGTCAACTTATGTGTATGGACAGATAATAATTCGCGGACCGTGCCGTTAGTTAAAATGACAGGCTTTTGCGTGTGACGTGGTTACTAGTCGAGTGCATGCAAGGTCACGAGGGCTAAGTAACAAAATCATGCACTAAAGCCGGTGAACGGAACGCATTAGCTCATTGATTATCTATTACATAATTAGTGATGGTTGATAACACTCTTCTATTTCTCCAGGAATTTTGAGCGCTACACATAAATTATGACTAAAACAGTCCGACAATTGGCAGCTCTGTCAAGGACTTGAATCACGTAATACCTTAGCTGATCCGGCAAGTTTAATTAGAGTTCAAAAAAGTATTCTTGACTTGATGTGATGTTAAGTCCATAAATTTTGAATTGAACGAATATGTATGTTGCAATGCATTGTGGGATTGACTTACCAATCTGGTACGGTATTGACTATCAATATCCAGCAGCTTACCAAATCTGGCCTTTGCCGGACTAATCAGTTTGATGCAGCAGTGGTAATGCCAAATAAGTTTTATATAGAGCTGCCTCTTACCACTGACCAATTTGATCGCCCATAATAGCATCAAATCCTCATCAACATCCGCCACTGACTTCTGCTGGGTTTTCCTTGTACCCCTGTCAATTATGTATACATGAGTGTTTCTTCTTCCACACTGAAAATTAATGTTATTGATCTATGTTATGAAGAATCATCACTATTACGTCATATTTTTTTTGTCAGTAGATACAATGTTTTTTTTTTTTCATGGAGAACAAAAAATAACCGAATAAATCTGAGACTAATTTTTTTTACAAACGATAGTAATTACCACAGCTGAAAACCATCTGGACGCATATCTTCAACAGATAAATGTTCCACCGTAGCTAGCCAATAAGGGCACTGCCTATCGCCATAAATTGGAATGGCTTTGTTTAACTTCAATATATAAGGGTGCCTATAAGTATCATTTTTCAAGCAAATGGTGTAAACAGAAAGAAATCGCCAAACCAATGGATTTAGTTAGGATGCACTGCAGATTACATAGATGTGAATGTTTTCATATCTTTCTAAATCCATGTAGGGTATAACCTTTGAATAAAATCATTACATTAGAAACGGTGAATTTTACTTATCATTTTAAAAAAATAATCTCCAATCGCACTATATGGGTCCGAAATTCTGCAAGTAGCATATAGTGTATTAAAATGTGGATCGCAGCACGTTTAATATTGATACCTACATATTTTTCTTTCCTTGGCAATAAATTGATATTTAGTGTCAATTATAAAATGAGAACCTCCGCGGAGAGGACATCGCCGGATATGGAAAGAAGAGCGCCCTCTATAATTCGGAGAACAGATTAATTCAAACGTTCCGCATTAATAAGCAACATTTAATCTTTGCTTTTTAAACATAATAGTTTCCGTAGACTTTTTTAAGAATCGCTTTTAGTAAAATTATAATACAGGCTCATGACAATTGAAAATTATATATATATTTATATAAAAAAAAAAAAAAGGAGAAAAAAAATATATATACATCATATATATATTATATCTCTCCCTCTCTCTCTGTCTCTCTCTCTCTCCTCTCCTCTCTCTTCGACTAATCTAATATATATATTCCTATATATATCGTCCGCTGGGCGGGAAAAACCTCAATTGTAACTCCAGAGGTCAAAATGCAAAACCTCCTATGTAAAAAAGTGGGGGCCCCAGTGCTACCACCTCATATGTTGCATTTTGTCACAAACCGGGTTGCTAGCTTGAATTTCATGCCTAATATGATAGTAAATCATATGCACTTTATTTCAGAATCAGAGTAAATAATTACCTAAATAGAGTTATACAGGAAACAACCTTTTCTACTAGTGCTTGCATTAACATTACAAGCAAATTATTCAGTTTTTAGTGTCTCTCGAAACATGTTACATATGATGTGTTTGTCATACAATCCGTTTTTTTTTCTACAATTTGAGGTTTTGTGAAAAATGGTCAATACCCATATGAGGTTTTTCTCTTTTCCCGCCCAGCGAACGATATATATATTAAACCCCACGACACCATGCCGCTTTGCAAATGATGTGCATTATATTAATTAGCAACCATATGCTGCGTGGCATTGCGGTTCGTGGGGGATACCGATTTTTCACATGTTTTGTTTTCTAGGGGCATGAACATTAAATGGAATTGCCAAAAACAACAACCTCCTATTCATACACACCCATACCACATAAAGTTAATCTGCTCATGATATAAATACGCGGTCGATTCAGTGACTGGCAAGGCATTCTCTTATTCATTAGCATGAGGCCATATGGTGTTGTCTTCAAGAGTTAGACTTTTATGTATTCCGCATCCTTAGCAATCATTGCACTAACATCGGCATAAGCAAATTTGTATTTGGCTACTTTTTCCATACAAGGGGCTGCCCTCAATGTACTTTAAATGACATGGTCTATCTAGACACCATTTTCAGGCCCATTAACAAAGGGCAGCCATGCAGCCTCTTCCCATTTCTTCATTTAAGTCATAAATGGTAATTGAAATGGAGGCATGCTCTAAGCTTTGCTTTTTTCAGATAGCATGCCCCTGAAATTTCAGGGGCATGTTATCTGGGGATAAAATCACGATGCGATAATTAACACCAACCCAAAATTTATGGAGAAAATATAAGTATGATGATAGAGGGCGTCCTTTTCTCCTAATCCGGCGAAGTCCTTGTCTCAAAATAAAAAAAAAAAAAATATTTTGAACATTAAGAAATGCGAACAAAGAATGACTACATGTCATAAGTATCAGTATATAAGTGAAGCGAGGCATGGACAGGTGTCGGCATTTGCGGGGAGCGTATCGACCTGGGAGCATACGATTGGAAGAGAACAGTTCGACCATGGTTCGACCATGAAAGAAAGAGATAAGAAGGAACCACAACGACGTCCGATTTTAATCTGTTTATCCATTCACCCGCACAAAGGATTCAAAAAGCACCCTTTGATCATAATCCATCTGCCGCAATCGATGATAGGCGAGCAATCATTACTGTACAATATTTTGAAAAACTCTATGTCCGAACACGTAAAAGTGTAAAAGTTTATTGCATATTACAACATGGTCTGGTGGTCTCCGGTGTGTATTTGTTGTTGTTTTCGTTCTATAAGATGTTAATGTACATCGTTTTGCGTTCAGCTTTACTGCCCAAGACTGCCAAGTGTGAAAAATGCAGGATGAACGTTTGACTAAGTTAAAGTTGGAACGGGGGGGGGGGGGGGGGGGGGCGTCTTGGATTTTCGTTGGGCACCCATGCTCGTTCCAGGGGTTCTGAAAGTGACCTCTAACGGGACCAATTTCAAGTAAAAATATACCCGGCCCCTAATTGGACATTTGGTGAAATTATACTAATTTTCAGTGAAAATATACACCTAACGGCACAGCAGTTATATGACATCCTTACTGTGTTTTTTTAAAATATATTTTCCACTAGTATTATCCCAGTTATATACTCTCTTTTGAAATTACACTTATAATGTATTATAAATATCTTTACTTGTATGCAAAATATTTTTGATTAATATTGTAACAATTAATTTTTCACTGTAATGCATTATTTACATAATTATTTATCATATCGTTTTTGCTGTAGGCCTATTCTATGATGAACAAATAAAAATTGATCGAAGATTGAATTTGCAGTGAGATTTATACCCCTTGCGGGGCCTGTTCTCAATACACGAAAAAAGATACGCATTTAAAGTAGCCAACATACAAGAAAAATGACACTTGTACTACTGCAAGAAAAAATACACACTTAGGGTTATTTTGCTGATATGTTTAGGTTTATTTTTCCTATTTGTATCATTGAACCAGTCACATTCACAACTGAATTTGTACCCCCAGCGGGACTAGAACTTGCTTTTTTTGAATTGGATACCCCTAGCGATAGTCCCATCTTTGCAGCTAGTCCCTCTTTTTTCGGAACGAGCATGGGTTCCCGAGCGTGTTGATCGGTTTCCATGGATACGGCCATATGTTTGAGTATTCGCTGATTCCCGATGACCCGGAATCTTTTCGCAAAGAAGAAACAACCACGAACTGAGAATTTCCTCGAGCCAGAAATTCTGAATAGGATTATCCTTGGAAGGGCTACTTGAGAGAATATGAATAACAATTGTAATTATAGGGCGGCAGATAGATCGTTCAAACGTCAAGTGGGTCGTTGTGGTTCCTTCTTATCTCTTTCTTCCATGGTTCGACCAAGTTCGATTCTCTCTAAAGCAATGACCTCGCAACAGGTGAATGAATTTCTTTATTTCATACTATTATTTATTCCAGTGCCAGTTCGAGGCTCCAGTTGCGAATGGTGAAGCTGCAGGTATTGGTGGCATTATTTCTGAACTCTCGTCTACCGAAGGGGATCTATTTTTGTAACCCCGCTTTTCTGATGCTAAAAGATTGAATGTAACTATCAATTGATATTTTTAGCTTCTTTTCATGCAAAAACAAGACCAACTAGTGTAAAGGTACTAAAATAAGTACCAACATGCCGAATATAGCATCAGAATGTCGTCATAAAGTGAAACTGTACATTTTCATAGACACCTATTGTAAAATAGGCGAAAATTTTGCACCAAATAATTAGGAATATCAGATCTGCGTGTTTTTTTTTTGCTTAAATGATGGCGAATGAACTGGTTTATACGTATGTGTTTTATAGTGCCCTAACCAATGTTTGCGAGCCAGAACACATCGTAAAATATCCAGTATCCAGTACTTGTTTTGACCTATGTGACCATTGCAAATCTTTGTACTATTGATACTAATTGAAAGAAGACACCCTTAAAAGAGCTCTACTGTGAAACAAAAAATTTAGATCTGGATGCTTAATAAAGCCCCTGGCGAGAAAATTGGAACACCCGAAATTAGGGGGGGGGGTGTCCAAGTGGACATACCGAAAATCCCGGCTACTATAGTCAGGGACAGAATAACGCGACCAAGTGCGCGTCTGACGTAATTTACGGTGCAGAACATTATGTCGGCCAGTGAAGATACTGTAACATTTTAAAGCTGATTAAAACAGAAAGTTACTTTCGTGAATTATCGTGTCCGTTAGTCGAAAACCCGACTCAGATAGGGCATTTTTTGACATTTAAACATATTTTGTTCGAACAATGCCCGCCCATACTACGCATTCAAACCAATCACAGTCCGCGCGCTCTGATTGACAAAAACTTACTAGCGCCGCAAATTGGTAGCCTAATTCTGTCCTTGAATATAACATGCATGTTGTAGACGAGCGATGTCGAAAACCGGACAAGAGAGAAATGTTTGACTAGCGCCCTCTTACTGATGAGGTCTTACTACGCTATCCCTTGAATTTCTTTCATCCCTAATAGATCTCATGAAATAACATATAGCTAGCCCTTTCATGGTCAATGTACCATGTAGATCAATGACATGGTGACTTCTGGCGATGTGTCTTTTAATACAACTTAGCAATGACGGCTGTGTTAAAACCATAATATTAATAATCACAGCGATTGCATACTAACGTCGTTTTCAGTCAAAGATAAATCTATATAGTTATTTGATATAACCGCTAAATAATTGTTCACGCTATAACAAGAATGTTAAGGCTTTGGCATCGACAACCTGAGCCCATAGCTAATCATTGGTTGTCTTGATTCGTGGTATCAGGGCACTGGGTTTGCTAAGCTATGGCGATTTAGCGTCACATTAAAGGCTAACCCCAGATATTTCCAGATGAGGGGCGCCCTCATTTTCAAACAAATCGTGTTTTTGTTTTTGATATACATATGCCTATGTGTTTCCATATACTAATCACTTAGTGAAATAATTAAGCTCAACTCGAAGTCATTCATATAGACAATAAGAGCTTTGTTAACGCAGTATCCTAATGGCAAACTGTTAGAAATATGCATAAAGTTTACTGCATGAAAACGAAAATCTTGATCATCTCAAAAACTTTGGAATCGAGCATTTTAGGGTAAACTAATCTTTAGTTCTAGTTTAACTATTTGTAATTAAAGACACTATCAGTGATGTTTAAATCCGACAGAGTGAAAATATTTGAAATTTTGCAGGAATAGTTTTAAAAGTGAAGGATAAGTCTGCAGAATTCTACATAAGTTAATTTTTCAAAATGAAGAAATTACAGAAACGGAGAAACGAGCAGTGTTCAAAGATACTAATCTCCATTCAATTACGTGTTGTAGAAAGTGTCCGTTCGGACTTATGACTACAATAACTGATTTCGTCTTTATTAGGCTTAGGCTGCGTTTGGTCGTATCACTTGAGGTATGTTAGAATACCAAACCTAGTCCAGACATTCACAAAGATTTTTGATGGATTTTTGTTTATCGATTATCAAATCACTGATAGTGGTTTTAAGACACACAAAAAGATATATGTTCAAAATCTCTGAGTCAACGTTTTAATCCACCCAGCGAAATATTTACCTCTCTTCTGCAGATTAAAGCAAAGATCGCTAGTCAGATGTTTCTCTCTTGTCCTATTTTTCAAAATCGCTCGGCTACGAGCATGCATGATAGTAGTCGCTATTCACGGTTTTTCTTGCTATTGCACGAATATAAGCAATCGATATTTGCTTTATATAAACGATATCATTAATTCTTGAAAAAAATACAATTCAATGGTAGCGGTTGTACGGTTACATCGAGTCGAGAAGTTATAATCTATACCATGATAACGATTGCATTAGATTCGAGCCACGTTTTCCGTTCAATTCTCACATGAATGAACTAGCAAATCTCAGTGATACCTCTTTGGAAAATAAACCTTTACCCATAGTCGTGCAACAAGCAATGTCGCTTGGTCAAAGTTTTACTGCTTTATTTTCGCTATTATCACCTAATGAAATGAAGAGTCAAGTTTGACATCACATATTCAACTATCAATATCAGACTTATAGTAGTCAATATTTTGAATAATATCCACACTCTTAGGACTTCAGATTAGTTTCAATAACCGACTCTTGAAAGGCCCCTATAATAATTTACCAAGCAGTTGGCGTGGTAATCTCCAAAGACAAAAACCTCTGGTCCACACGATCAAGTCCCCATGACGCACGCTCATAGCACTCTTTATTCCATCTTCTTCGATGTATTTTTCATGTTAGAATCACGTAGCATATAATATTATTGTAAGCAGATATTTTTGGTGAGGTAGATATGTGTTCCTAACCACTTTAATGTCTGGAGTTGTCAAGTCATGTAAAAAGAAAGAATATCTTAGGAAATGTAATTTGCAAAATTAGCTAATAATGCTATTTTGAGTGGAACTCTGGAGCATTAAAGAGAAGGTCAAAATGGGCACTATATTTGGTATTAATTTGAAGGGAAAATATGGTTATTCCTTTTGAAATTAATTGGCATTTTGATTGAAAATTAAAACAATACACAGCCCTTCATTCGCTCCCAAGGATATGTCCTGTGTGTGGATAATCTCTTTTATCCAATCCTTTTCAATATAGCTGCTCAGATATTATATTTAGAGCTATCGGCCCCCAACTTTATCATCATATCTTTGAGTGTATTTTAGAATTTTCATTTAGAAGCTATCGGCTAGTTTATCATCTTACCTTTCAGTGTATTTTAGATATTTTCATTAGAAGCTAACGGCATTTTATCATCTTACCTTTTTCACAGGCGTGTTTTAATGTCCATCCCAGTTATACCTTTGCCAAGGTTTATTAGATATTTAAAAACTAGTAAGCTATTAAAGGGATTATCATCTTACATTTTTAAAGCGATGGTCAGAAAGTTGAGCTGAGAATCCCTTGAGTGCGTGCTGATATGAATGCCGAATTTTTCCTTCTGAAGTATCACGAAACCGTGTTTCTAAGGAACTTGTGAAAGACTCCACGTTTACATCATCCTACAAGATAAGACAAAGAAACTGAAATTAAGAAATTCTTATGCATGGGCTAGGAAAACCACGCACCCCAGCAAAGTTATAGCTTCTAGATACAACTGTGTGTTCCACCCAGCCACTTCACGCTCATGCAAAAAGGATTGTGTTATTTCAAGGCGTTCGAACCATGGATATCGTTCAAAGCGGGGTCTATTCAATTTGCTATGAAATGTACAATTGTAATATCCTGTCGAGGTATGCACACACAATGTTAACGTCTTCTTTTTGAAGTATGTCATGTAGGTCGCCACACAGTTGCCGGTAAATCATCGCACTTGGTTTAATCAAATACAATTATACTATATACATATCGAAGTAAAATGCCTACGATGGTTGTCTCTAAATAGAAATGTGAACCACGTAGTTGTCTTTATTCCCCTTAAAACGAAACACGAGCACATCACAGCTGTTTGATGCCATGAAAATTGTCTCTTTTATTTTTAGAGCAATTTTAAAGGTGGATGGCCCGATTTAAGGATATGAAGTTTTCATCTTGATAGATTGGCCTTCACCCCAAAACCCATCTGTAAAGTTTCACGCCGATATTTCAATCCGTTTTGATGTGAGAGCTAAAAATAGAGTACCTTGTAAGATTAATATTGGTCGACCAAAGTGGGGCACATTTTGCGCTCAGAATTTCCAAAGCAAACATCCTTTGGCCCTAATATTGCACAGGGTAAATGAGAAAAATAGTAGCTTTCTTCTGATACCAAAATTTTGACCACTTCCGGTAAAATTTGGGGCTTCTGTGGACGAGGCTATTAGCGATCGGGCCATGGACCTTTAAGCAATGGCTACACAATTTGACAACTGATATAGTTAGGGACAAGCAAGAGCTATTACCTCCGAAAAAATCAGAAAAATCCATTGCGGGAATCTTGCCATATAGGCCTACAAAGGTCATAATTTGTATGTGATAGCGCCCTCTATATGCCTATTTCCCATAGAAAGACGTGTAAAACTAGATTTTTATGAAAAATCATATTTGCCCGCAATGAAATTTAATCCACTTTACACAGAATGAAGTTAGTGTCATAAATACTCCAACTTAGTCGTCAAAAGTGTGTCGCCATTGATATTTTTTGTTTTATTCTCGTTTTGTCATAATAAATGAGACTTGCAAACAGCTGTGACATGTTGAGCGATTACCCATATTTTCAGAGAATTATAAAATAATGTCAAAGTTTATATATAAGTTTGTTTTACATTGAAAGCACTACTAGGCACATTTCAAAAAGTTGATTTTTACATTCCTAAATTGTCCAATTAAAGTTATCAGTGTTTGGTTTTTGCGCCCGAATTACCCCGAATGTGCTGTTGATGATAATAATTTAAAGATGCATACATGATAGTCACTTTGATGATGTCACCAACCTATATCAATGGCTCGAATGCTTTGGTTATTTTGTTGCTATTTGTTTACTCTGTTTATTTGTTATAGTCCAAACTACAGACCATGTGGCATTGTTATATAATATATAAAACGTTTTAAAACAATGGTCTAGAAACCGGCGATCGTTGTTTCCCTGCTGATCTGAATCTTATGGGCACCAGACGATAAACCATGACCATTTTCAAAGAAACGCAAACATTTAAAATGGCCAACAAAACACATGTGTTAATCACTCAAAGGTTGTAATTTGTGCGGCTGTCCAGTAAAACACCCATTGTGACCAATTAAAATATGATTCAGTAACCACGTAATTAAGAAATTCAATATGGCCGTCAATACAACCAAGCATCTGACATTTATCTAATTTTGATCGTAGAATGGTAACTTTGTACACACTAATGCTATATTGAGGCCATTATGAATTGTTTTCAATAACTTGATAATCAATCAAATCAATAAACTATTCAAGATGGCTACAAAATGACTATGAATCGTTACTATATCTAGCCAAGAGCTGTAATGTTTGTGTATATCTCTATAACGCATTCACGGCAGTTTAAATATCATAAGATAATCAAAGTGAATGATATATCTGCAAGATGTATTCCAGATGGGCGTCCAATATGGCTGCCAATGTCAGTAAGTAAACGCTAATAATTCATTCACGTTTTACGCTAAAGATATATTGTTTTGGTTTTTACTGGGGATTTCCCAAATCCCCAGTAAGAGTAACTTAGGTGTTATTGAGTCGTTCTATAACAAATGTCCCAAGATGCTAAAAACTACCAAAAGCAAAGAGATACATATTCTCCGCTTAGTAAGTGTCTGATTACCTAACCCTTTACGGGGACCCGTGCTAGGCAATTTTCCTTTGCCCTCAGACTTTGCCAAGGACTTTAGCAATAAAGATTGCCAATTACTGGCCTCCCGTCGGTAAACTTGTGTGGGCAGACCAGCTGATAAAGAGGAAAGCACGCGTGTATATCAACGAGCCAATGCGTTGGGCAGACGCCGTACTTTCAAGAGAATGCGATATCACGTGACATCACGTGATCATTGCTAGGGAAAAATCTTCCACGTATCGATCTCTGGCTGGTTTCAAAGAATTTGCAGACAATAACCCAATTTCATGGGGACTTGATTTTTTATTTTGTGAGTCATTAGTGAAAACAGAGAAAATAACATGTGTAAATGAATTAAGGGACCATCTTCAAATCACTAAGGAATCACAGTTACTGTCCTGATCAGGCACTCAAATGTGTGACTTAAGATCGGGGACACAGTGTATTTGAATGGGCTCGAATGCGACACACAATAAAAGTTGTTAAGGAGACGGAATGATACACACGAGATCTTGGGGGGGGGGTAGACATGCCACCTAACAGCAAACAGCGAATTCAAAAATGGTACCAACTTTCCGGCGTGCTGTCTTTTCGTAGACGTTAACGGTAGGGGCGGGCACGGTCACAGACTGAAGGAAGGTTGGCATCGTCATGGACATTAGCCTTAAATTGAACCGTTCTTGGAAATTAACCTTTTTGCAGCGAGGTTATTAACTAACCAAACGAAGGATTTGGAAGTCAATATATTATTCCAGAATTATCGTGATATTATAAGTGTATTGAACTAAGGTTAAGAAGAGATATTGTAATGAACCTGAGACAGAGACTTTTTACCATAGTCAATGCCCGTTCAGTTCCCCAAATTACCGTTTGAAAACCCCACATGCCCAAATCGGCAAAGTCGTGTCCTACCCCACTGAGGATCTCTCTTAGCTGATATCGGTTTGGCAGTTTCTTTGAGAGGACAGCCTCGAGGCGAGACATTGTCTACAAATCTAGAGCAGGCTACGGCCAGAATTGCTATGTCCGCTAGCTTTCAGCAATAGTTCATCTTCACTGCGCTTAAAATAATGAACCGCTGAAACGAATCTGGGTAGAAGTAGCCCAACGTCCGGGCTATTAATGATATTATAACTGATGACTTATAGGTATTCAAAAAATCATTGCAGCCCTAGGTAAGATAAAGTTATCAATTACCTTAGAGTATCGGAAAGCCATCATGGATGCTACAGTGAAGGAATTGATTATCACATATTTGAAAACGTTTCTTAGGGTTTCATTAATTTATTTATAATAAAATAAAATTTCACATATATCAAATTAAACAAAAAGAGAAAAATATCACTTTTATTTTGGGTAAGTTTTATTGGTAACCCTGTAGGGCCTAAGTTTAATGCCTAGATCTATAATACACTACTTTGATTTGCTCAATAATTTTTTTTTGGGGGGGGGGGTGTAAGTACCTTAGAACCTACAATATATGACCTGGTATTACGGTGTCTTCGGATGCTGTCTTAAAGAGGCGCATATTCAGAGTTTACTCTCGGTGAAATAAAGGCCACCATCAAAAATCCACGCCAAAACATGGTCAACAGTTTTCGCAAGACTCATGGTGTATTTTTACCCGAATCTGAAAGAGCAAAATTGCATAACATACATTTACTTTGATTATTAATATCGGTTCAAGAAACATCAACAATGCACTATTCATATAATTTAAGAGAAACGTTTCATACCCAGAGACCTGTTTGTAAGATTTAGAAATCGGTCGGTGGCGACAATTGCCAATTTGCCAACCAAAAACAACCAAAGTTACGCAGTTCAACACAACCTGTGTCAGAGTTATTCTATATGGAATGATTGATGTGAGTTTTGTGTCATCAAAAATGATATGGAAAATAAATCGTAGGCCGCGTCACATACTGACGTATTTGCAGAATATGCATTTCGAGAAAAACGGCTTTGAAAATTTTACGATTTTAATATGTCCCATGTAGTCCAGCAGCGGGAAGCCTGATTTTGGCATGAGATCAAAATCTCTGATAAAGTATTTTTTTCAGCTGATTTATCTCCTGAAAGGGTATACAATGGAACCAAGGTGGGTGTAAAATAGCAACCCTTGGGCAATTTGAGAAATCCAAGATGGCCGCCATTGTTCTGTTAAAAACTAAAAAATTGTATTTTACATAGAGAGGACAACCCAAAAATGCAAGGAAATTAGTGTGTCTGTGCTAATTGTGTATGTTTTGGGTAGGAAACTTAAAATGCAAATGTATATTTAGAGTCACGCTTGAATAATTAGTGAAATCCAAGATGGCCGCCATTTTGAAGTAGGAAATCATAAAATGCACTTTTCATTGAGAGTGCAACCAAAAATACAAGTCCTAACACCACTGGCGAGTGCCAAATTGTGTAAAACGTTTTTCTATGGAGTGTGAACTGCGCACTATGATGAGATTGCGATTTATTCCGTATTGAAGTAAGTGTTTACACAATTTGGCACTCGACGACCCTCTAAAATGCAAGTCGACTGTTATTTCTCTTGCCATAATAATATATTGGAAATATAAAATACTAAATTTTAATTGTCACATTGGCTAATAAAAGATATTCAAGATGGCCGCTGCTTAATGTTTTTAAAGGCGCTGATTTTCGTAAAATAATTTACCCCCAACCAATGATAAATGCAGGCAAGAGCATTTCTTACACATTACTCGTGGGGGTTGTATTTTTAAGCACTTGAACACTATAAGCCATAGTAATAACCATTGTTGTAGAGTATAAGTACCGATACTGCTAGTTGTTGTCAAATTTGATATGCCAACAATGGCACACCTATATATGACATTATGGTCCATTAATAGTTTCTCATTTTTGTCTGTTTTCTTCTTCCGCTTGGTTTACTTGGTTTATTTTCTCATTTCGACATTCAGTGCTCGATTTACAAAATAAATTTTACATGCATTGGTGCATGTGGAACAAAAATTTTACATGCACAAAATCAATGTTGCATGCACACATATTAACAATAAAATTTAACTCAGCAGTACAACTGATCAGTTGCATGTCATTCATACAATATCATCAAAATATCAACTAGAACACATTCTATTTGGTATTACTTTGTGTCCCAGGAGCTAAAATTGACTAACTCTGGTTCTGCCCTTTTCAGAGCTGCATGCACAGAAGAAAATCTACATGCATCTGTGCACGTGTGCACCCAAGTAAATCGAGCGCTGTCGGCATTCCCCTTGCGCTTCTTCATGGCATGAACAGAAGATGGAACAAGTCATATTTGCAGAGACACATCCACACCCTCGTGATCCACACGGTGCCTCACCACCACAAGAGCACTTAATCAACTTCAGTAATTCATTAGGAGCTAAGGGCACATCAATGGGCACTGTGACTGGTAAGAGCTGGCCTTCAAAAGTTCTGGTCGGGCCCCAAAGAGACATTGGGAAATGCCTCTCGCATCCAATCAAAGGGCTTCTACTCCGCATTCTTCTTAACCACAAAGAATCGGGGTAGTGGAGGCCAACCTGAAACTGAAACCTTTAAACAGGTGTATCAGACCCCCACACTTCCGTATGGAAACCCGGACGCAGTCTACGGGGTCTCCCAACAGGGGGGGTGGGGGCCCACGTTGATTTGAGAGATGCATATATCCACGTCCCCGTGCCACGAATCCTCTCAGAAATGGCTCCGTTTGTCTTAGGTGAGTGGCTTACAGTTCCGGGTCCTACCCTTTGGCCTGTCGACCGCCAATGGACCTTAACAAGGATCGTGAAGTGGTAGTGGAGGTTCTCAGGCGAAGGGCAGGACAATCTTCGTCTACTTGACGATGGCTTACTGGGGGAACCTCCACGCAGAGGCTACAGGCCTTTATAGAGGAGGTACTAGACATGATAAGGTCAATCGGTTATCGTCAACATCGACAGTTTCAATCTCTCCCCCTCCCAGAGCACCAGTTTTGGGGGGCGAGACTGGATTTTCTGTAGGCCCTCTGCAGAATAGTGTAACTCGGTCGTGGTGTGTGCCCGAGCAATCTTGAGAGGCAGGTCGTGTCACCATGCAGGCTATGGCTTCGGATTCTGGGACTTCTGGCCAACCTAGGATGGTTCCCTACTGGAGATTAACCTATGAGGGGAATCCAGATCCACATGCTCAGATACTTCCGACCCTGGTACCACCCAATGTCCCTCCGGATTCCAATGCCTCTGAAGCTGGTTCTCCGTTGGTGGACGCATCCACGCAACTTGGAGGAGGTGGGAGCCCCCTTCAGGAAACTAACGCCCTCCGTGACGCTGACGACAGATGCGTCGAAGTCGGTGTGGGGGGCACTTAGGGTCCCACAAAGTGTCGGGCCGTTGGTCGCCCATGCAAGCTCGCCATCATATCATCATGTGCTCAAGCTGTGGGCAATCTTCCTGGCACTGAAGCACTGGGTCGTCCTGACCAGGGGAAAGGTGATCCTGGTTCGTTGCAACAACATGACGGTAGTGACCTAACTCAACAAGGAGAAGGGGGGCAAGAAGCCCCAGTCTCTGCAAGGAGGTAGTCTGGCTCCTAAAGTGGTGCAGGCAACATGACATTGCCTTAATAACATCACATGTACCGGGGGTGGAGAATGTCCTAGCGGACGCCCTCTCCCGGAAGGGCACGCAATGCCAAGCACCATCAAAGGTAAGGGGGTCGTCAGTGGAATGGCACCTCCTGCCGGCATTTGCCGGTCAATTTTTCAGAGGCTACAGTGTACTACTCATGGATTCAAGATCCCAGAGCCGTGGGTCGGGATGCAATGGTGGCGGATTGGTCGGGGAACATTGGCTACGCTTCCCCCCTCCCATTGCGATGATACCGAGAGTCCTCGAGAAGGTCGCTTGGTCCGATAAGTGGTCAGCTCAGTTGTGTTTCCCACGGCTTCAAGAGCTGCTAATGGGGGACCCCATCTTGCTCCCTCAGCGCGGGGATCTGATAAGCGGTCCTCCAGCCGACGCGTCCGTCCCGGAGCGTACCATCCGCTTTCAACCTGAGAGTCAGGCGCATTTCCGTCAACAATACACTTAGGTGGGACTTTCTGAACAGGCTGCCGCGCTCGCTGCTCAGGCAAGGGGGAAGTCAACTAGAGAATCTTACGATTCTCGACTCCGCCGGTTCTATAGATGGTGCGCCAATCGAGAGATCGATCCGCTGTCTGCGTCTGTAGTGCAGATCGCGGATTTCCTAACAGAAATTTTCCATGGGGGGTTTGGACGTCCAAACAGTCAGGTGCTACCGCACCGCGATTGGGGCGCTTCATCGGGGCTTCAGAGACGGCGCAGTAGTCTCTAATAGCCCGATCCTCAAGAATCTGCTGAAGGGCATGTTTTCGGTTCGTCCCTCGGTTCGTTCACTCGTTCCGGAGTGGGATCTGTCACTAGTAATCCAGTTCTTAGCGTCCGAGGAATTTGAGCCACTGGAGAGGACCAGTCTCCTGGACTTATCTAGAAAAACGGCCTTTCTCATGGCAGTCGCTTCCGGGCGACGGGGTTCCGAAATACATGTCTTGTCCATCGACGAGGCTCACTTGCGGTGATCGAAGGACGGCGTGTCCATCCTCCCACGGGCGGG
The DNA here is from genome assembly GCA_023653785.1 of Ophioderma brevispina. Taxonomy (NCBI): domain Eukaryota; kingdom Metazoa; phylum Echinodermata; class Ophiuroidea; order Amphilepidida; family Ophiodermatidae; genus Ophioderma; species Ophioderma brevispina. The sequence goes on along the minus strand of JAMKCH010021350.1, from coordinate 246 downwards.
TTTTCTCTCTAAGAATCAGACCTTGTCTTTCACACCACGCCCAGTTTTTTTCCCGGACCTGGCCTTGGCTGCGGGACGGTCGGAGAAACCCTGGTGTTAAAATGGCACCTCGAAGGGCTCCGGAAGACAAAACAGCTTTTAAAAAAAAAAAAAAAAAAAAAAAAAAAAAAAAAACAGCTTTTCATCTCCACGCCCCCCCCCCATATGGTCCAGCAGCGAAGGACACAGCCGCTGGGTTGCCTCGAC
>JAMKCH010021349.1:0-20389 GCA_023653785.1 Ophioderma brevispina | reverse complement strand
TACCTAAAATGGTCGTGCTTCTGGCTATTTTGCCGAAAAATTCCTTTCCAGCTAGGTATTTTCTGTTACCAAGTGTGTTGGGAATCTACTTATACAGAGGAGCCACAAATGATGTGAGTTGTTGTTAAAAGGTTGAGAACTTATTTAATTTTCTTCTTGTTAAGCTTAAAGCGAAATGCCAGGCTAATATAATTTGCGCTTCAACATACATTAAATACATTTTTGTTTCAAATGAATGTCTTTCAGTCAGAAAAATTACACTATATTATTGATAACAAAGTAAAACGTTTATAATATCTTCCATATGATTGCAGCCATTTTGATCGGCCCACAAGAAAAATTGAAATCATGATGGTATATAGTACATAGTGTGTCTTGAAATAAGTAGCCAGTGAAAGATTAGTAAATGCCATAACCAAACCTATTCAGCTATATTCTGTTCAAGAATCCGCCCCAGTTTTAATCGATCGTTACTGCTTTTCTACTGGACACACTATATAATCCGATTTTCTGACCAGGAGTACCATAGACATTCCTTAGACACCTGTTTTTATCTATTGACTTACAAAGTCATACAACGTCACCAATGCCGAGCGACGTCACCAATGCCGAACATGGCGACCTCCATGGGCAACATTTATTAGTTAATTCTGCTAATAAGGCTATCAATATTGCAGTAGATATTATTTCTTTCAGACCGCAAAGACATCTTTTAAAACATACTTAAATTAAAAATTAGCCTGTTAGTACACTTTAAATTGTTTCCTGTTTCCACTGATAGTGTGTGTTTGTAACACAATCAATGACAATTACAATTGAAGTGGTTCTAAGAATGTATTCAATCATTAAGACAGTCAATGTGTTTTGTTCTAATGTCCTTATTACAATTACTGCTTGTTTTCTGCATATAAAGTGAATACTGAAGCAATAATGAAATTAATTGCAACTTGTATAATATTCCTTTCATTAAGATATGTATTGTTTGGGAGTAATTTAATTTCTGTTTTATTTTCATGCTTATGGCTTTCCCAGTGTCGTCATTTTGCATATCTGCCGAAATATTGCTTTTTTTCAGCACTGAAGAAAATTGTGGACATAAAGATGTTGGGGAAAAAAGTACCTAAAATGAGCGTGCTTCTGGCTATTTTGGTGAAGAATTCCTTTTCAGCTAGGTTTTGTCTGTTACCAAATGTGCTGGAAATATACGTACAGAGGAGGAACCACAGATGATGTGGGTTTTTGAAGGTTTAGAAATTTTCTTCTTGTTAAACTGTTTCCACCATTTGTGGTGTTTGTAACACAACCAATGACAATTACAATTGAAGTGGTTCTAAGAATGTGTTCAATCATCAAGTAAAGTCAATTTGTGCTTAGTTCTTATGTCCTTATTACAATAACTACTTGTTTTATGCATAATACAGGTTGTGAACAATCTCAGTAAGGCAGGCATGTGTACTTCGGCCAAAGCTACCATGCATTACGCGAAAGATTACCACTGTGACATTCTTAATATGAAGAACAGCATTGAAGTAAATGTCAATATTATGGCAATGATTTCAAACCAGAACTGGAAATTTGATCTGGAAATATCCTCTGCATTTGCAGCATTGTTTTTTCTCTTACCAGATAGTTCTTGCAAATCAGGTTCAGAAATGGGTGTGGGAAAAATTGTTATACAACTTCAATTTATTCAGGAGCAGCATTTATGAAGAGCACACCAAGAAAAAGAAGATTGGGAACAATGTTAAAGTGAAAAAGAGAGTGTTCAGCAGTGTCATGACTTCAACATCTGAGGCCTCAGGTTGGAGAGAATCTGAGTCCGATGGGTTAAGCACTACAGGGTCTAACTACAGTGAAATTTCTAACTCTAAACATTTGAAGAAACAACCACTGGCAAATACTGAACAATCAATTGTGAGGGGGAAAACAAGATGAGAATGGTAAGATTGTGATAGAAGTACACGACTGCCCTGTGCATGCCATGTAAACCCCACAATGTGAATGATGAAAGCAATAGTGAAATTAATTGCAACTCATATCAGGACATTTATTGTTTGTGAGTAATTACCGGATAGTTCTTGCAAATCCGGTTCAGAGATGGGTGGGTGGATTGTCATACAACTTCAATTTATTCAGGAGCAGCATTTATGAAGAGCACACCAAGAAAAAGAAGATTGGGAACAATGTTAAAGTGAACAAGAGTGTTACAATTGAAGTGGTTCTAAGAATGTGTTCATACAGGGTTCATATTAGTGTTCGTTTTTGCGTCATAGACGCACTTTTTCAGAGGTGGACACACTCTGGTCTAGATAGAGTAAAAATTTGCATCTATGGGGATGCAAAAAATAGCCACTTAAAACTACACAATAAAATCACAGAGTTTGCTCTGGCACATGCTCACACTATTGTATCATTTTCACTCAAAAAATATTCTGTTACTATTAAATACATGTAAAAAATCTGAAAATAAATATGGGCTTAAATTTGAGTGTATTTATGTTGTTTTTTTTAGTTCACTAACCCTCTCTTATCTGTCCCATAGGGTAATCAAGATACTCCAGAGTTCTTTTTGAGTTTAAGGGTCATCAGGGTAATTACTTTTCAATATGCCCAGTCTGGATTTTGGAATTGGATATTTATGGATTGTTTACAGTAGTGCAAAACAGTGCTCAAACCTGTTAAAACTTGATATTCTGGTAATCTAAAATGCATAAAATTTTAAGTGGGCGCACTTTTGCAACCTCAGGGAAACAAATTTGCATACAAGTAGATGCACTATTTTCAAAACCTAGTGTGAACCCTGGTGTTCAATCATTAACACAGTCAATGTGCTTTGTTCTCATGTCATTAAAATGACTCCTTGTTTTCTGCATAATATAGGTTGTGGCAGTAGTTACAACAGACCAGTGCCCCCATTGGGGGATGTTGGGTCAAAGGTCATGACACAACATCTACTTTTGCTTCGTATTTCTTCGCTTGGTAGTTTTGTGGGTGTTAAATACTGTTCTGGTACTATTGCGTGAAGGTACAAGATATGCATTCTTGTATTAAAAGTTTACGGTTGAACTTTTAAATTAAGTGTGCTGGTTTGTCTGTAATGTATGTTTGCTCAGTAAGGCAGGCATGTTCACTTCAGCCAAAGCTACCAGGCATTATTGCAAGGAATACGTGAAAGATTACCAATGTGACAATCTTAACATGAAGAACAGCATTGAGGTAAATGTCACATTATGGCAATGATTTCAAACCAGAACTGGAAATTTGATCTGGAAATATCCTCTGTTCATGTAAAATCAAAGATTTGCAGCATTGTTTTTTCTTTTACCAGATAGTTCTTGCATGTTGCAATCAGGTTCAGAAATAGGGTGTGGGAAATAAATGGTTATACAACTTCCATCTATTCAGGAGCATTTAGGAAGAGCACACCAAGAAAAAGAACATTTAAAACAATGTGAAAGTGAACAAGAGAGTGTTAGCAGTGTCATGACTTCTACAAATGAGGCCTCTGGTTGGACAGAATCGGAGTCAGATGGGTCAAGTGCAACAGTGTCTACAACCACTGTCACTTCCGCCAAAGCTACTACTCATGAGTATGTGAAAGATAATGACTGTGACATTCCTAATAGAAGGACAGATTAAGGTAATGTCATCATTGTGGCGATGATTTCAAACCGGAACTAGAAATTTGATCTGGAAATATCCTCTGTTCATGTAAAATCAAAGATTTGCAGCATTGTTTTTTTTTTCTTTTACCAGATAGTTCTTGCATGTTGCAATCAGGTTCAGAAATGGGTGTGGGAAATAAATGGTTATACAACTTCCATCTATTCAGGAGCATTTAGGAAGAGCACACCAAGAAAGAAGATTGGGAACAATGTGAAAGTGAACAAGAGACTGAGAGAGTGTTAGCAGTGTCATAACTTCTACATCTCAGGCCTCGGGTTGGACAGAATCAGATTGAGTCAATGCAACATGGTTCAACTGCTCAAGATTCCGACACTGAACATTTGAGGAACAACCACTGGCAAAATCTAACTGAACAATCTGTTTTGTTGGGGAAACAAAACAAGATGAGAATGGTAAGATTTGAAATCCAAAAATATGCTTTCACAAATGTAAGCCCTTTGAATCATTAAAAATACTATCCTCAAACCCCCGTAGGGCCACTAGCTGGGATGTAATCGGGTACTAATTCTGGATTTAATTTGTATAAGAACTATGTGATTAAAATTAGAATTCCGCGCTCGGCCCGTGGTTCATTTGGACTTGGGCAAATGAACCACAAGAATATCCCATCCTTCGGAGGGGAACTTACCCTCGTTCCCATGTACGGAGTCATACCTGTCCATGTATATCACAGTCAGTTTCGAGAAGAGTAGGGTGGTAACCCCCGATTGTCCCAACTGTTTAGGTCAGTTTCGACGGATACCCCTTGTAGAGTGGCTGTTGGGTATACCTCTAGATCTGTGGTCTTCATCCAACAAATAAAAATAAATACACCTTAGTCATGTTTTAGCCTTTAAAAAAACTTGAGACTTGGTGCCTCAAAATTTTACAGCTATCAAAACAAGTAAATGAATAAAAACACTCTTTTCACCTGCAATAAGACTGATGATGTTCCCTGGTTGTAAACACAACCCAGAACAATTTGAATCCATTACCTCTTTATTCAAGAAATACTAAATTAACCATCATTTAAGTTAATTCAGAGCATTCATCATCTTGGATATAATTCTTTAACACATCATAGGACTTAAATAACATCAACATTTACAACTTCCACATTGAATACATTGTTTTGCAAAAATTACAGACACAAAACATAAGTCGTCATATGGCAATACTTACTTCAGAAGGTTCTCAAGGGCATACTTGTTCACCATCTCTGCATAAGCACTTTCGTCTGTTTTCTGCCTGGGCTCCAAACCTTCCACGCCCTGAACTGTCAGATTGTTCTCTGTCGTCCAGAATTGATCTTCGCTACGCATGTCCAATTCATCATAGCCCTCCTCACTGGTTTGAGTTAAAATGAGATGAATCAGATTTTTTGTTTAATGCAGTAAACATTTATGTATAGTATAACAGTACCATAGGATATTGTGTATAAAAATTCTGGATCCAGAATTTTACAAAGTTGTGATTTTCTGTAAGTAGGACATCGAATTGAGTACATAGCTATTCCACAAGTGATTAGTATGTGGACAAGCATTTGCATACATGCAAAAACATGATGTGTCAGAGAATTGAGGGTGCCATCCTCGAAAATCTTTGAGTCAGCCTTTACGGTTTATCACATTAAATACTCTATTGTAAACCGTTAAATTTTTGCGAGGGTTTAATTTTCACTAATTTCGGGAATAAAATTCCTCTGGTCCAATTGCCAAGGACCAGTGGTGGATTTAAGAGTCAGCAATGTCAGCAGCTGCTGACAGGACCCCCCTAAAATATCGCTCTCAGGGCCCCCCGCATACACACCTTCAGGTGTTTTCTATTGGGACCAATTTTCAGGTTTAAACCAGAAAAGGGATTAACTTGGCTTAATAGAACAGCTGTCCTACTGCATTTTCTTGCTTATACGTGAATGTTCCACCGGTATTTATCCTTCTTTCCAAAGGATAATGCCAGAGAAATTATCCGGTTAACGCCAAAAGAAACAGAGCGTTCCGATAGAGTGCACATACCAGCGAAAGACCGGACATTGACGCACATGATTGCAGCAATTGACCCCCGTCTCAACATGCACAGCGATGTTCACGTTAGAAATCAGGGTGTAGCAACGTATTTTGTCAACATCACAATTCTCCGTCGCCGTCTTACTTTTTGGTGCGCGATTGCACGTCTCTGTAATATACCTCCTGATCCTTTTCTGTCTATCACGACGTGTGGATTGGCTTGCAGAAGAATCATTTACCGATGAAATAAAACTCAAAATTGGCATTAGACTAAGGACATTCACTCTTCCCATCATCTTTGATCTGACAGTTTGGCGAGGTCACGGCCCGCAATACAACGCGGTTGACCTGTGCGGATGACCTTTAGCTACAGTAAATCACTCTGATGGCCATCTCATTTTCCGGAAAACGCTGCTCAATAGAACTTCGCACTGTTGTTTTTTCTCAGTATCACCGGTGTTAAATTTTTATCTGGATAAATTACCGTCTGTTCAATAGAAACACGCTGTTAGTCGCAACTAAAGTGTGATATTGCTATTGCGTTTTACTTTCTACCGCTAAAGGGCCCGCCAACTTAAGCTGCCGATAGGGTCCTTTCCTTAAAAGTCTGCCACTCCATGTACAGAGAGATGGATTACTCTGCACGAGCTTTAGCTTAGCATGACACTTTACCAAATGTTTCAATTATACATTTCTTGACTGAAAGCAATTAAGGCCTGCAGTCACTCACATCAAAACACAAAATGCATTTCCTTTAAAAAGCTGCATTAGAACTTGATACAAGAACACCAAAAATAAAATTTAAGTATCCTCAGCCTACAACAATGTCCATTACTCAATTCCCATCCACATTTCTAAAGCTTGGAAATTTTAATAAAAGTGAGGAGACTTATATATTTTCACGTTGATGTCAAACTTTTAGTTGATTTTGAAAGTGGATACCCCTAAAATACATGATCTTATTAGGTTTTCTTTTAGGCACCAGTAATAACACATCTTGCAAATTTGATACTGGTATTTTAACTTAAATATACTGTATAGAAAAGATTACAAATGATTGGGGCAAATAACACATTTTCACCTGATTTACATCACACAAAGATATTTACTTTTTCAAACATTGATATTTGAACATGTAACTTCAATTTTAAAAGGAAAAAAAAAACAACCAAAGTTAAACTTGCATGTTCCCTGACAGACTCTAGTTTGGTGGATTTAAAGGCTGACTCAGAGATTTTCCCTGATGAAAGCGCACTCAATTTTCAAACAAATCGTGTTTCTTTTTCCTTTGCTGAGTACATAATTCTTGTCCATAATACTACTCACTGTGTGAAAAATCACAAGCTCAATCGAAAGGTCATTCATTATAGAAAATCACAACTTTGTGGTATAAAAAAATCCCTAATGGCACTGCATGCTGTGGCAAAAACATTTACTGCTGAAAATGGAAAATCCCTTCATCTCTAAATTTGGAATTAATGCATTTAGGTGATTTATTTTTATTTCTAGATTGAACAAACTATTTTCAATATACACACACACAGACCAAAAATCTATATATTTCAAAATCTCTGAATCATGGCCTAATGCAGTACAAATGTTAAACTTTGCAGCAAGTATTCCGGGGATTAAGAGTGGAAAACTTATTAGTACAAGAGGTTTTGTACAGGTTTTTCAGGGGAATAAGAGTGGAAATTTTTTAAATACATAAAGTAGACATCTGACCTTTGGCCAACAGAGAATTTCGCCCTAGCGTCTACGCTAGGGCGAAATTCTCTTTGGTTAAACATAGAGTTCACGTTAGGAGAGGGCTAAATTTTTTTTCGCCTTAACGTTATCCTTTTGGTTGCGCTTTATTCCTCAAAAGATAATGACTATTAATTTAATGCAAATGAAGGATAATCTCTTGGGGGTAAATAAAACATGAATATTAATAATTAATGCATAAAAAAAGGCTCATTATACCTAATGAAATTATAATTTTTTTCGCCCTATGGTTCAATCTAGTAAAATCAATATATATTATATGAATGAGAGAAGAGAGAGAGAGAGAGCTCTTACGCTATGTCTCCAAGGTCCTGTCCATGTAACTCTCTGAGTACATCTTTACAAGTTCCTGCCTGATTGTGATTCACCATGTGTAAGGAGCATTCTTTCCTTGCTCTCTTCTCTCCTTCTGAAACGATTGACCAGGAGGCGAGGGCTGCAAACAAAAAATAAACTATGGGTGGTAGTTTTGGACTGCTTGGAAAAGTCTGAGTGTGTATAATCTTTGCATACAGGTGATAAGAAACCACATTGCAATGGATGTTTTTAGTCAGCCAATTCGCTTGTAGAAGTGCCACGTAATAGGATTGTTTCCCCCGTATGCAATTTGTGTCAAACTGTGTGGTTGTTTACACTCTTTATCTTAAATTCGACCAAAGTGGACTTTGGCCTTTTGGAAACAAGATCTGATTATACATGTGCAGTCTGGAAGATATTTGTAAACATTTCCTCTTAAAAGTAGGGATATGTCTCACTTTTAAATCAAAAAAGTGAATCCTCCCCAAATATTTTCAGTTTTACCCTCAGACAGGACTCCAAATGGGATTAGGATTTTATGTACTATCCCACCTTGTATTATTTTTATATTTTTTTTTTTACAATGTCATGCCATATTTTCCAGAATTGAGAGCAGTTTTACGGCATGTGCAAAAGATTTCTACACAGCGGTTTGAAAGTCTCATTTATTACGACAAAACCAGAATCAAACTAAAAATATAAAGCGACAAAGTTTGACACATAATTTGGATTATCTATCCATCCACTACATCATATGAACATTTTTTATGGAAATTTATTGTGGGGACATAATATAATTTTTTTTTAAACCTGATTTTATACAGATTTCTATGACTTACCTAAGAAATATAGGAGGGCACTTATAACATACAAATCATGATTTTTTTTTTTTAATTTTTGCAAGATTTTAAAAAATACAGCAAGTAAACTGCACGATCCCCCTAGCAAGATGGCAGGATAAACAAGTTGTTAGTTGGCACACAAAACTGCCAGAGGATAATGAAAAAGCCTAACCAAACGGAAAAACATGACTGCAGATGACCTCTGACATTGGTTATGTGACCTTTGACCTCAAAAATTGCGGAACCAGCATTGCACCTTTTGCACCCAAGCTAGGTTTAATCGGACTTCAATTTTCAAAGAAGACCCTTAAAAATGAAACCGAACTCGAACTGGAACATGATCTCAAATGGACCTTGACCGTGTCCATGACCTTTGATATCCTCCACATATGAAGGATCCCTTTAATTGCACCTCACCCCAAGTTTGTTTAAATCGGACTTTAAAATTTTAGAACAAGACGTGGAAAAACAAAAACTAACCAACTGGAACACACATACATACGGACATGCGCGCTCTTGCAAAATCCGCCTGCTTTTCAAGCCAGGGCGAAACGATACTGCTTTTCAATCCGGGGGATAAAAAGGGGTTTTTTTCGGATTTTTTAAGGTGGTAAAGCTCGACTTGTCCCTATTAAAATAGTTTTCAAAGATGTTGTTGCCACAATTAAAAAAGTGTTCAAAAGTTAAACATTCGCGTCCTGGATCCGCTTGTGTCGCCTGCCGTTTGCGGTTAGTGAATGATAGGCCTAATATGATCTTTGACCCTTGTAGTGACCTTTGACCTCATCAACAACAGGAGGGATCCCATGTTGCACCTCTGATGCAGTTTGGTTCCAATTGAACTTCCACTTTTCAATGAGGTCATTTTACATTTCAGCCATTTTACACTTGGACATCACATGATCTTTGACTTGGTATGTGACCCCTTGACCGGGGTTATGGACCTTGACACCTAATCAACAAATGAGGGATTCCAAGTGCCAACCTATGATTCAAGTTTGGGTCCAATGTGAACTTCAACTTTCAAATGAGGTCAACTTAACATTTTCAGCCTATTTTACAACGTGACTCCATGGACTTTGACCGTGGCATGGAATTTTAACTCATCATCAGAGTGGGGGATGCCATTTGCACCTGTGACCACGTTTGGTTTAAATGCATCTCAAAGTATGAAGGATATTACAGGCCAAATGTTAACCCTTTTTTTCACACAGCCAACAACAGACAACAGACATCAACAACAGACATCAACAACAGACAAATACAGTGGAGCCAAAGTGATCCCTATGGTCTTCCTGCCTTAGGGGCAGGCGACAAAAAAAGAGACCAATTTGCATGGGGTCAAACAGCTGGATCTAAAAACCATACTTGAAAGTCATAAACGAATAAGACAAGGAAGTATATCATGACTCACCATGACACTTTGAGCACCATGTAATCTATGCTCACCTGAATGAGACTTCTGAATTGCTAGTAGAATTTTTAGAGTCTTTGCAGCAAAACACCTCATCATCATCATAGGCAGCAAAATTTGCTTTCTCGCTCCTGTCTCGAGAGAGAGGCCCAGATGGACATTTGGACCTGCTACTTGTCTCTTCCTCCAACGACCTCCACCTCTACCTGGGCCACCCCGTCCTCGATTGGAACGCCTCCACCTCGATTTGGCGCCCGCCTCTCTTACATTTACTACTTGGCTCATTCTACATTATGTAAATAAAAGATAATTTCATCATAAAAAAAAAAAAAAAAATTTTAGCAAAATTGAAAGGATGAGACAACACTCAAGTCTGAAATGACAAAATCTAGGGATAAAGAATTTTTGAAGGGTGGGCCTGTATCATGCATGTTTCTGGCAGACGAAGCGAAACTCAATCCGTGCACGCGAGGATCAAACTTGATGCAAAATAGGGACAACGGGCCAAATATGTTGTCCAATTACTTAGTATGTGGTCCAAAAATAATTAGATCAATATAATGACCCTAAGTGACCCCTGAAAAACTCCACAAAGACCCCTGTTCTCATGTGTAAGGATACAATATGGAACTTGATCCATCACTGCACTAAAAATCTAACATTTACCAAAAGTGTAACCCCATGCACACGATATGACCTACTAACCCTGACTCTTTTGGATGCTATCATCTGTTAACTCATCTGTTACTCATCAATAAGACCCCTTGTCTCAATGAATAAGCATACCAAGCATGCACTTGATCCATCTGTACTAACGAGAGCATCAATGATTCAGAAACCTATCAATGATGGTATTCAAAGAGGACATATTTTTTGTGCTGCCCTTATTTTACTTACAATGGAAAATACTATGATAAACAAAGTGACTTGGTACAAAAAATGTTGGTAATTAAGAAACAAGGTGGTTCTCGAACACAAGTCTTGCCCTCTCTTTGTGATCGCAAAATTGTGGGGGTTACACTTGTAGATGGCGTAAAAGTCATTCTCTGAACACACTCCATGAGTCAGTTGCTCTTCTGACCAGCAGGCTGCAATTGGGCTTCAAATTGGTTTAGGCAGAAGAAAACAAATTTATATACGTTACCCTAACTGACAAAATCCCCTTTATCAGCACCATGAGCTTTGGAACCCAATCTGTATTCACCCCCATACTGGGTCAATGTCCAGCAGTTGAGTTGATTCTTCCAACTGAATTTGATTTCAAAATCCCTTTAATCAGCACACATACCTTTGAATCCAATCTGTTTAACCCCCATAATGGGTTTTTGGGCGAGTGGATCTTCTGACCAAATTTGAAATTAAAAAAAGAAAAAACCTAAAAAATTACAAAAACAAAAATTCAAGATTTTTGAAGATTACCTTAATTTGGCCCAATCTGTGAACACTATGCCTGTGCGTGTTCGTTTAAACGTTTACCCGAACGGAAGCTCACTACCGTTTAGAAAATTCACTACACGTTTACACGTCACAAACCCTACCAACTTTTTTTCAGTTAATTATTTTTAATTGCTGAGTCAATTTCACCAACTTAACCCGCCTTCAGTGGAAAGTAAGTTAACAGTTCCAATGCTTTTTCTAGAAATGGTTTCCGACTTATACGGAAACAGGGAAATCCGCCGTTACCAAATTCTTGTACGTGAGTGGAGCGACTTCGGCAATATACACCACATAACACGGCCCAAATTATGTGGTGCTTCAATTACAGAGGGGATCTACAAAAAGTCAAAGACAAGCGCTAATGGAAGCTTCCACATTGATTCGTCGTGTGAGATCTTTGTGATATTCAACTGCTTTATTTTGGATTAAACATAACATAGTGTCAGTAAACAAACAAACATTTTATGGTTCAAATGATATTTATGATCGAATGCAAAGCGGTTACCCCGTTACGAAAGATTATGGTGGCAAGAATGCATTTGCGTGGGAAGCGCCAAAATTCGGCAGTCGTTAACTTGTTATGACCGTTTAAACGTTTAAAACGAACGGAAATACAGTCCGTGTAAACGGATAGGAAATTAAACGGTAACCCCAGCTCTCAGTAACACCCTATATGACCCAAGCGTGGAACAAGGGTTCTGACCTAATTGGTTGAAATTGGCTCAAAGTTTGGGCAGGATAGAAACAAATTACAACACTTTAACCAAATGACCAGACCAAATCAAGACAACATGTAGCTGTTTAAACACTATAAATAAATATAACTGTCGTAACACTATTAACCTAAACATTCAATCTTGCTATACATATAGGTTTATTCTGTTAACGAAAAGCTAAAGTGTGAGACAAAGGATCACTTTTCAGAAGTCCTGCTAATTAGTTAATTATCTAAATTAGGACTAGATAGAAACCTTATCATATAATGATTTATGTCTCAAAGGAATGCCGTATAATAATAAAGTTATTACGGCACTCTTACATTGGACATTAACTTTATTATATGTAATGCCGGTGCAGTCCGTCCGTCCATCCATCCCATCCATCCCTTCCGTTCCGTCCGTCCGTCCGTCCCATCCGCCTCCCCCACTCATCCATCCATATGCACGCTCACACACACGCATCATACATAATGCATAATACATGCTACACACAGACATTACACACACAAACACCCTCACATATAGACACGTACATGTACTACAATAGGTTTCTTGTCTGCTTTGAGCAACAGATTTTGTTCAATTGGTTTAATTCTTATTTTTTGACATCTGTTTACACCCACACACATAGGCACACACCTACACACATGCAACATCCAGAGAGACCAGGCACAAACTGGGATACAGACATGGAACCACACATACACACCAACCCCATAGGAAGGTTTGTGATCCAATAAATTCCAGACATTTATTTTTCAATTGAGAAAAAAATATTTAGATTTTTATAGGGGTATTAGATATATTACTATCTGACTGACCAGACATAATTAGCAGAAATTCGTATTGATTGGTGCTGCACTGGGCTTATATTGAAAATACACAAGTTTACATTTTGAAGACATATAAACCATTTTTTAATATACAGAAATGTTACATTATATGTTAATAACTATAATCCATTTAAAACTACGGTACAAGCCCTATTGCTAAATGCGCATAGTCCTGACCAAGAAGTACTGAGCTTGTAATACCAACAGACAGTAAGTGTCCTTGCTAAAAGTCCATGACCCTAGCTACCCCCCCTTCCCCTAGCAAACATGTAATTGGCAGCACACTTGACCAACCCAGGTTAAAACTTTTAGCTGCAATGCATCTATCAAGGCTAGCTTATCCGGCTGTCACCAAAAAAATGTAACACTCGAACGACGTAATTTTTTGATAAAAAGAAAAAGTATGCATGGGTCTTTGTTTTTGGTATCATCTTAAAGCCAATAAAATAAGCCTTTAATTTGCCATTTAGTTCATTCAATCCGATACGTAAAACAAAGATATTCTTCATCAATTATGAGAGGGCAAAGCAACTTGGTCCGATTTCTGCCCTTAGAACACTTGGAATGCTGATGAAAGAATAAACTTTGCTTCATAGCACATCTTTCTTTTCAACTTAAAACGAACAAAATAGTATTTTTGCAGTGTTTTTCTATTAAAAAAGACAAGACTTCGAGATTCCTGCCACCGTGTTTTACCATGTTTCATCGTTGGATTACCACATCTGCCTTCTAACAAGGGAAATTTTGCTTGAGTTTTTGTCATTCTGGGGTTTTGTTTTTCCCCCGTGGATCTGTATGCCTGCCACTGGTGTCTTTATTTCCAATTATGCCTGCTTCATCAGTCCATGTAGGCTTCTTATCGAAGTTTTTCTTTCTTTTTGTTACTTTCGTGTTTTGTTGTTTATTCTGGCCTATGCAAATCATAGGATTTTCTTGGAGGGACTGGAATCCAATGAGGAAGTGTCTGATTGTTTGTTTAAATTTGCCTTTGTTGAACATTCTGTGTAATTTTGACAGATTCGATAGGGCCTATTTCTGCTAATGAAGTGAACTAACTGATCAATATTTGAAAAATACAAAGTAGTGCTAATCATAAAGACAATTATCACCTTATGACCATAATGAAGTTCAGAAGGGATGTCATTATCTTCAATATGTTCAATTGTCAATCAATAATACAATCAATAACCCAACTTTGAGTATGTAGCAAAATATGTTTCACACAATCTTACAATTGTAACTATTGCAAATCGAACCAATCCGAATTTGTACTCTCCTTTTAAACGAAGCATATCTTTTGTTCACATGCGCATTGAAATGAAATAAACGGCAAATAAAAGCTTATTTAGTAAGTCTTTAAGAGCATACAGACAATTATCCATGGTGTCTTTAGTGTTTGTGCACAAAATACCTGTGTCTCGAGTGTTAACATTTTGTTGGACCAGCCCTGTACAACATAGCACTAGGACAGTGATGCGTGCATGAAAAAATGCTACTAATTGTCACCTTGGAAATCAGGGCAAAAATACAAAAAATACCCAAAAAACAATTTGAACTCAAAATTTCAAAAAATTGTTCAATAGAAAGCACCATATTTCAATACTTGCATAAGTGTGACTTTCACAAGAATTGAACAGGATACAAAAGACTAGTGTTTATATGTTCGTGGCTTGCCCTTGACCGAAAATCTTCTACTTGATGGCATAAGCCTATCTATTGATAGGCTGAAAAGCTAGACAACATTTTAACCATAATGTACATACCAAAAGCATATACCAAAAGTTTGACACACACATACTGACTGACAGACACACAAATCTGTCTGCCATATTGCCCATTATACACAATCAAACTTTTTGGATTTGACTTGGTTGTCAAACTTTTCCAGCTGGCTCTGGTGATAAATCTAATGCAATATTTTACAATATACATGGTTCAACTTTTGTTTAATTCCATTTCCAAAATGTCCAAAATGATCGATCTAGGCCTAGATATCCTATACATGACAAAATCATAGTGGTACAATTTCTGTTTTATTTCTCGCCATTTCCATTTCATATCATTCATAACACTCGCAATTTGTTACAGTTTGCCATAGCAATGTATAATCCCTATTGAACTTCACTGTTTAGCCCTTTGTTGAGCATCAATCGCATATCCTGCCAAATCGCCTATGTCAGATCACAGATGTAACTGAGGACAAAAAAGTGGCCCACTGGTTAGGGTAATAGCCTTTGGTGCTAGAGATCCCCGGTTCAACTCCCAGCGGGACCACTTGCAGGATTAATCGGGTACTAAATTTCTGGGATTTAATCTGTACATGAGCTATTGATTGAAATTGGAAGTCGCTCTCCCCATGGTTCAGTTGGACTTGGGCGCAAATGAACCATGATAATACCCCATCTTCGGGAGGTAGGGGAAGTTAAGCCGTCGGTCCCATGTACAGGAGAGTCATACCTGGGCTGCACATCACAGTCCGCTGTCGGAAAAGAGTAGGGGTGAATACCCTGGCGTCACAAATTCGTTCGTTAAAAATGGCCCCCAATGGAATAGTTTTCCAGTCGAGGCTTTCTTGGCCATCCAGGACATTGTCCGAATTAATCAAATCAAATATCAATTCAAAAACGGTACAATCTGAAAGTAGTGTGAATCCTGAAAAAAGAGTGTAAATTGGGCAAAAGGGCCCAAAACGGCTGAACTGGCTGAACACTAAAGTGCGGAAATTCTCAGCGTAATCCATTCAGAAAGCAGGAAGGAAATTTCCTGAATGTTACATCTCTGCTGGTGCTGGATAAACAAGGGTGGCACTGTAGTTACAAATTTCTAAATAATAAAACATCAATATTTCTCCTGTATAATTTTTGTAGATTTTCCATATTCTTAGTTAAGCCTAAGTTTTGTTTTATTTTTTATTCCATGAGCTGCCATAGGGGTGGTGTAAGGAATCAAATTCATGGGTTCCTACTGTCACCATGGAAGACAGTGTATTGAAAAGCACACCACCTATGTCCACAGGCTCATAGCTGGTTTTGTTTACATGCTGTATGCCTCAAAAATAGTAAATGGGTGTTCCGTAAATAGGGTACCAACTTGTGACATTCTGAGAGAAAAAAAGGACAAACAAAAATTAAGGAGCGATCTTTATTAATTTCTTGAAAAATATATGTATACCATTCTCATTAAATAACAATCAAAGTAGTCAAAAAGTAATTTCAAAAACCCCTTAAAAAATATTGCAGGAAATAAAACTGCATTATGGTTCCCGTTGTTGTGTAAATGGGACACCCTAACCAATTTTCTGATTTTTTAAGATAATTTCATTACTATCGTGATATGTATATAGTTTTTATATGTACATTTGTTATTGAGGGGGCACAATAATATAATAGTACAAATGGGTAATGCCCGCACATAAAACAATCTTTTCGGCAACAAGTGTAGCGGGACACATTTGGCTGTCCCATTGACACGGGGAACCACTGCACAGATCACAACAGGATATTCAAATTGAAAAAAGGTTTTAGATACATGTCTTTACAAAAACTCTGCACGATTAGCATGAATTACGTATATGCAAGCATTGCAATGAACTTTAGAATGTCAACTTACATTCGGTTTCTCAGAAACCACCATTGTTCCCATAGTAAACGTTGAAAAAGCGGGGGACACCAAAATTTTGGGTTTTGTTTACACAGGAAACACAATGACTTGCATCGAATACAACATGATCGGTGCTAGTTAACAAACAGTCAGATTTATGTTATGAAAGCTTTTTGTGTTTGCTTTATAATAATCAGAACAATATTACCCTATATTTTCAAGGTATTGAGGGGGGTTGCACATTAAAACCAAGAAACACAATGTTTAGGCCTGTTATTTCATGTCACAGGCTTGGTGTCCCATTTACATGGGAAATGACTCTTTTTACACATAAAATTAAAAGTTAATGAGTTCAATGTTTCATATTATATAATCTGAAATTAGATGCAAATGCTGTATTAAAATGGAATTTATAAGTTTGAATACATATCTTCATGTTAATTTAATAAACAAAATGTCACTAGTTGGTATAACGGTCACCAAAGTTACTGGTACCCTAATTTTTATACGGGAAACAATCCAAATATCGGTGAAACTTAACCTCAACACTTTTAGTTGTGACTAGTAAGTCAAAAATTGTACCAATATTCTGAATTAAACTTGCTCCAATTTCATAAAAATCATGGAAACGGAGGTTTTGTGGATTTTAAATATACAAGATCCCCCCCCCCATCGCATCACACAGCAGCACTGCCAATCATGCCCATTGGGGGTTGTTTGTAAAAGCTATGAAATAGTGTGGACGAGTGACCAATTACCAATTCAGTGGCCTAAAAAATACATTTGTCCAGTACATAGTAATTACGTTTTGTATTTGAGTAGAGTTACTCAAGGACTGTCAAATGAAAGTAAACAGTAAAATGATGTCAACAAGGCGGTCTCGAACCACAAGGTCCCCGTCCGTCGCGAATAAAAGGAGGGAAATATAATTGTAAGAGCCACAGGGTCCACCCCATATTGTCTACTCTCCTTATCTCACTTAGAATTGTATGACGAAAGAAGTTGTTCTCAAAACCACTGAGGCTGCTGTCCATAGCAGTTGCAATTGACGGTATCAATTGTGACTACATTACCCATACAACTATTTGTAGTTATTGGACCTTAGAGACCATACTTGACCTTGAATGACCCTTTCAACATTTTCGGCAATGAATGCTTACTACACCCATCAGTTGTCATGACCATACTACCATGTGTATGATGTGACCTTGGATGACCCCAATGACCTCAAAAGACATCAAAATTTTTGGCACTGAATGTTGACCAACCCACCAAGTTTCATCATCCACAAATACTAGTGATTGACCTTGGATGACCCCACATGACCTTGAAAAATGACCTGCAAATTTTTTAGCACTGAATGGATGCCACACACACCAAGTTTCATCATCCTACCACCTACTTAGTGGTTTGACCTTGAAGAACCCATTTGACCTTGAAATGACATTCAAATTTTTTGGCAGTTGAATGCTGACCCACCACCACGTTTCATCATCCTACACATTGACAAGGGTTTTATAGCAATTTTATCCCATTTGACCTGAAAGGACCCTGCATGACCTTGAAATGACCTCAAGTTTTTTTGGCACTGAATGTTGACCCAGCCCACAATGTTTCATCATCCTACCAAAATTGGCAAGGGCTACAGCAATTTAAGTCCATTGACCTTGAATGGACACCTGCAGGACCTTGAAATGACCTTCAATTTTTGGCACTGAATTGTGACCACACCCACCAAGAATCATCATACTGCCCACATTGCCAAGCTTATAGCAATTTAATCCAGTTTTGACAACAAAATTTGACCCTTTTGGACCATATGTGACCTTGGACCCATGCCACATGATGACCCCATCTCGAACTATTCTGCCGCATACTTAGCAAATCTATGGTGCGAAGATTGGACAGCCCCATACCTTGCTAAGATAAAAAAGCTATCATGGTTCAAGGTTTTGTAGCAATTTAACCTATTTTATACCATAGATGAACCTTTGGACCCCTGACACATGACCCACTAGTCCAGGCCAACGCGTACTTGAGATACATCTATGTTGCGAAGAGGACCCACGCTTGATTAGATCCAAAGATATGCGTGGGACACAAACACACACGCCCGGACGAAGAGCATTTCTAGAGTCCCCCTTCGCCAACAGAAGTTGGCGGGGGGACCAACAAAAACATGTTGCTATGCAATCCTACCCAGTGGGCAATGGACGCTGGAACGTCGAAAAGACGTCGAGAGTTTTAGGAAATTTACAAACACTATTTTATGTCGAAAATGCAAACGATTTGACGTCGTTCTTAAAAAAAGTTGTTGATTCAATTTGCATTTTCGACGTAAATTTATAAAAAAAACTGTCGACCTGTTTTCGACGTAACGTCGTTTCGATTGTCACTTAAACGGACTATGCCCGCTGGGTAATGTCATGTCCTTGGCGTCTGAGAGAGAGTTGTACTGAGCAAAGCTGAGGCACACATTCGATAGGGAGTTTCCGTAACCCTGACCCATCTGACACACATCTGAGACACTTATCATTATGAATTTGGACCTTATGAATAAAACTGGGTCAGATGGGAGGTTATGGAAATCCCCATTCATGGGTGCAGTGATGGATGAGTCGTTTGCACATACAAAATTCTTTGTGTTGGTACCTGATGCAGCTCTGCGTTTGAACTCTAAAGCCCGATGTATACTCCATTATCGCTCATTGTGCGATGCTGCGATGAAATTTACATCGCAATACCGCGGATAAATGTCATGTAAATCCGAGAGTCATGTCCATCTCGAGGAAGTCGTTGCTGTATATTTTATTGACACCTAATGTTGCCAGTTGACAATTTTCATAAAATTAGAGAATTATCTCCAGCCGGTCCGTATTTTGACGATATAGCTTTGGATTTCCGAAGAGATCTAGCAAACTAGAGTAGACGAGCGATATTATTTACGAAAGGTCAAGGTTATATTAAAATTGGTTATCCAGGCCTGTTGATCAGTACTAAGGAAGGATGTTGCCAAATGCATTTTGAAACTTAATTGGCCCACATAAGTAATGTTCTGCGACTTTTTGATGTTTCCATTAAAGTTCGCACATCTTCAAGGATTTCGCATGACTTGTATCATTAATAATGTTGTAAATGCCCAGTTGATGATGACCAATTCGAGTCTACTACATTTGTACACGGGGTTGGCCAGACATGCACGTGTAGGATGCGGAGCTCACAGTAGAACCAGGTGGGTAAACAAAATATTTCGTTACTAACCGCCAAAACATTCTTTACGATGTCCTTAAAAATAATCATGCCTCATATGGATCACACTACTCGGGAATAGTTCGCACTACGTCCATAGCTTTTAATAATTGGCCATTTAATGATAATTCTTTGGATGAGTATTGTTGTTGATTACCTGGCTGATAGGAGATTTTTAAAGCAGATTCAGCTTGGTTTTCATGAGGTTATCGCCCAACCTTGGATCTAATAACAGCAATCGAGAATTTTCGCGGCTGCGATATCGCCGAGAGTGAACAAAATTCAAACTCTCCGGCGGAAGCCCCAAATCCATCGCGCGATAGAAACTCTTTCGCCGAGGGCAAAAAAATCAGGGTCAAATTCTCATCGCAGCCGCGATATCGCGGGCGCGAAGTGGAGTATACACCGGGTTAAGTACATCAGAGTTCTCTTGTGAGAGGCGGGAACCCGTTTTACTGGAGGTTAAATTCATGAATTGATCTCTTGATCCATACTTTGATTACAGTTTACCCCAAATAGGCGGGCCTAATACATTGCGAAATGAATATGGAATAATGTA
>JAMKCH010021348.1:0-21957 GCA_023653785.1 Ophioderma brevispina | reverse complement strand
TGCTTCCATGGAGGTTTTTGTACAGGTACTGATGTGAATCGTTAGTAGTGATGAAACATGGCTAAATTGACATTTTACACAAACACTTGTACTTTAGAAATTGGATTAGGCAATTAGTGGAAGTGCGATGCTAATTAATGACGTCAATGATGGCCAAGCTAGCTTCTGGTGAACCAGAAGTTTGCTTGATGACTCATCCAGGCTCGGAGAAGTTTTTTATGAATGAATCCACAAGTCAATGTGTGTACCCATGTCGCAGTTTCGATCAATAAAAATTTTCCATCATGACAGCTTAATTTCATCTCAAAAAGAAACGACAACGGCCAATCCGTTCATTTTTAGTGAAAAATTTGCTTTCCCCGTGATTTATGAATTGGGATCTCTTAAAAAACCTGATACGGGGATCTCTGGTAATTAAATTGTCAATTAGGTACGAAATGACACTAATTAGATCGGTAAAATATAGCACATGTACTACGTGATAGCAGTTCATTGCAAGTGAGGCGGAGTTTTTTGTTTTTTAGAGGTCGGATGCAATTTCACCTGTGTTTTCGAGGAAAATTTCAGAATAGTATTTTCCCCGTCGTAACCGCCCACGGGACATTCATTGCGCAGTGCAATGTTTTGAATGATTGGATAAAAACGTTTGAAATAAAGTTTACTATTTTCATATAGGTTTACAAGAAAACTAAAATGTATCATAGTTCCCTAATTATTGGTTATGAGTGTTGTCACTGGGCGTATCGACCTTGTATGGACATACTTGAAATGCGTAATATATTTGGCCATGTGACAGCCCTAAAATAATCCATCTCGAGTCCTCATAACCTACAATCGGAATCGTGACCGCATCCCCTGGGATTGTTGCCAGCTTGCGGCGTCACCAATGAAAACCATTTGGAACAAGGCCAAGTGGCTGAAATTGATTGGGACAACACGCTACAATACGTATAGTATTCCTAACTTACCTAATCGTTAAGGTTGATTACAACTCCATAACCGCAGTGCCACTTCCTTTCCTGAATGCATACCCTACTGCCAAAGAAGAATGCGGCGAATTTTTATTCGACCTTGTCATTTTCTCCAATGGTTAAAAAAAAAAAAAATGGCGGCCAAACAAGGTGGTCTTACTGTCACGACTAAAGCATGTGGTTCATACATGTGACTATTCAGTGACGGTTTGTATTCGCATTTTAACCGGCAATAGACCGTGATTATGTGTAAATAATGAAATTCGCCTTCTGGCAGAAGGGATTAGTTTCTGATCCGTGACCTCCTTCGACAACCCAAAATAACAGCGTGTTTCCACTAGATCAATAAACTCTGCAAGGACATAGTGGTTTCCAGCAGAAGTTTGATGCAATTTTTTAACATTGCAACTAATTTAAAACGAAAGATAATGGGACAAACTGAATCTTAGAAGTTCTCTCTCACCCTTGCCTTGAATTTGCAGTTTTGAAATTGTAAGTGTCTTTATATAGAATTTTCAGTAGAATTAATTTGACCACTTGTTACAATATGCTTATCGCCTTCACACATGTGTGTGCGTATTAGGATCTGGCAACCTCAAGTAAATTACGTAACAAGGATTTCATCACTTTTTTGTTAGGAAATTTCGTAAGCCATAAGTGTTGGAGACCAGCTAGCTTGGCCAGCTGGGGTTGGCGAAATAGGATAAGGTTTTGTATAGTATTCTACTGGACGCATACTACCAAAATAACGTAGGCACGTGGTTTCTAATTGAGGGCTAAAACTTAGGCTAACTTGATTTTTTAAGTACGTATTTCTTGGCCTGCACCCCCTGCATAATTTTATTTTTTTCAAAGATGTCTATTTTAAGATGGCGGTGAACGCTGGCCAGCGCGCAAATAGTTGCCATGTTAGGTCAAAAAAATTCCCCCCCATACCGTTAATTTCGTCATGCAGCCCTCAATGGTTTAACACTCCAGTCACTTAATTAGATCCATCACAAAAACTAATTTGGATTTTGGTCCTGGTGTGATTTGGTATGAACAAACATTCTTGAGGTTTGTTTTGAGTTGAGTTGGCTTTGAGGGTGCGGTACCACATTGACTTTATAAATCTAATCTAATCTATTCTAACATTGCTTTCAGACTTACCAACGAGGGCAAACCATCTTGGATGAAGATTAAGAATATATTAGTTTTAGTTCACTTTAAATCACTCAAAATGTATGTGTTTGCCTCTGTGTGGTCTAAAGTGGTTGTTATAGTGTGCCTATGCTATCAGGACTTTGTATTTATTAATCGCACCAACTGGGGTGAAAGCTGAAGCACATTTTTTTTATTTCTGTCTGAAGTTACTGTCAGTTGATGGGATATTGAGTGGCCTATATTGGCATGCAGAAACAAATCACTGGAGCAGTAGTGGGGCCAGAAATCTTTTTCTGGGGGAAACGGGAGGAAAAGTGATTTTTTTTGGGGGGGGGCAAAAAATGTAAAAATTTGGGGGGGGGGGGGGCGGGCAAAAAAAATATAGCAAACTTTTCGATTTGGAACCAATTTGGCCCAAATTGCTGATTTTGCCAAAATTGGGTGGTGGTGATTTTCTGGACCCAACTCAAAACCCAACAAATAAATCACTGAAATTTGACAAAAAATCTGTAATTTCTTTTGCCGGGGGGGGGGGGGGGGGGGGGGGTTGGGCAAAATGTGGGAAGAAATTAATTTTTTGAAGGGGGGGGCAAATTGCCCATGGTGCCCATCACTGCACTGGAGAATTGAAGGACAGGAGGAGAAAATGGTTTGAGGATACTCATTTTTTTTAAATTTGCACTTGATGGGTGTAGAACACAACAACCTCCGAGAAAATTTGGAAGGGTATTAGGAAACGCAAACAAAAGAAAATCCAAAAACATAGTTTTGAAAGTGGTTTGCTGTCCCCAGCAGCTCCATAGAAAAGACAAAAAGCATGCTTGAATTTTCTGTTGGGCACGACTGAAAAATTCCAAAATCATCCTTTTATTTAAACAGCGTTTTGGGCTTATCACTTCAGGTGGGATCTTATACATTGGTAAAAAAGCATTCTAATATACCAAAAACTCAGTTTCAAAAAAAAAAACAATGGGGAACCCACTTTAGGGAAAATGTCTTTTCAAGGCGTTGGTTAAGAATATTTTTGGAGAAGCAGCAATGCATAGGGGTTATAGGGATGCAGGCCACTTTTTGATTTTTTCAATAAAAGTCCAAAAATTTGACAGGGAAAGTCCACTTTTGGTGGTGAAGCATGGTTCAACAAAAGTGTTTTTAAAAAAAAAGGTCGGGGTTGGGGGGGGGGGGGGGGAGAGTCAACTTTTTCAAAGTCTACAACCCCTACAATAAATGACCTGAGGGAGGGGGTGGTAGGGTGGTGGGTGGTGGGGCATAATACACCCCTCCTATTCCCTGTTGTAGGAGTGTGCCTATTTAAAGGTTGTGTGTCAAATATTGAAAAATTACTTGGAAGAAAGAGAACCAGATCAGAGCCAATGCAAGAAGACCCGGCCAAAAGGAAGGTTTCTATCTGAATGCACCTCTTGTTGGATCACATTCAAGCATTTCTATTTTTAGTTCATTGAATCTGCCTTTTGTGAGTGAGATTGCACCATAAATTGATGATTGCACTAGAAATGTTGGCTGAAGTTGGATGTGTGTTAGTATGCTTGTGGTATTTGTAATTCAACATCAAAAGGATACACAGTTGCATGTTGAACCTAAATGTGGTAGGCGTTAAGATTGTGTGCATTTCATCTGTCTACAAGAAAGATAAGAGCTAAAAAGGTTGGAGTGGATATATTGGTATCTAATACCATGAAATTCGCCTTTGATTGGTGGCCTTTTTTCGCCTTTTCTCATTTTCAGCGGTGAGGTCAATGAAGATAACTTTGAAGCTATGCTGGCATATGACGACCTTTTTATAGATTATTTCAATGCATTTATCTCACTACCAGTAAGTGGATTTGCAAAACTTTTAAAGTCTTTGTTGTTTTGGTTGATTTTTGTATTAATAAAGAATGGGTAAATCATTCCGTGTTCAGATAATGCTTTCCAATGATGCCCAGGATCCAGGAAAATTGGGACAGCAGGGGTTTCCACTATGCTCTTATCGGAACTACTGCGATGACATACACAGGCGTGTTATATGGGCCGACGGCCTTAACTCCATCCGAATTACGGGGTATGTTGGTCATTTGCCCAAGTCCAAACAAACCACGGGGAGAGCGGATAGTTTTATCAAACTTGACATTTAGTATATTAAGGATGGGTATTCTTGTGGTTCATTTGCCAAGTCCAAATGAACTACGGGGACAGAGGAGCGGCAATTCCAGTTTTATCATATTCTTAGTATCTTAAAGACACTATCAGTGTGTGAAATATTGAAATTGCAGGAATTGGAATAGCGCAAAGTGAAGGATAAGTCTGTAGAATTCTCATAAGTTACCCTTTTCAGATGTAGAATGACAGAAAAGGAAGAAAACGGCAGTGGTCAAAGATACGACTCCATTCAATTACGTGTTGTAGTAAGTGTCCGTTCGGACAGTAATGAATAAAATCTACGATTCGTCCTTATGAAGTGGCCTTCTGGTCTAATCATTGCAGGGTATGTTAGACGATACTGTACTTGTTGCATACATGCAAAAATCTGATTTTTGATGATTTTTTCGATTTGCTGATTTAGCAAAGCACTGATAGTGGCTGTAAAGGATGGGGTATCTTGTGGTTCATTTCCTCAAGTCCAAATGAACTACGTTGGGAGCAGAATTCCAGTTTTAATCAATATAGCTAATAGTTCTTAGTATCTAAGCAATGTAAAGGTTTTGTTTAGTTTGTAGTTAAACCAAATTTTAAAACCGGGTTTGTCCCCGCCTAATCTCTTGGGGGGGTGGCCGGATTTCCACCTCACCACCAGGCCCGTACGCAGAGGGTGGGTGCGGGGGTGCGGTCGCACCCCCCGAAATTCCACAAAAGGGGAAAAAGGGCTAATTTTTGCTGATAGTTTGATAAAAATGTCCAAAATTTAGAGAAATTATGAGAAAAAGAGAAAGTCCACTTTTTGGTGATGACATGTTCAAAACTCCCAAAAAGGACCATTTTAGGGGGTTAGGTCCATTTTTGTCCAAAAAAAGTCCACTTTTTCGAGACCCGCACCCCCCGTAAAAAAAAACCTAGTCGGCCCGGCCTCAACGCAGAAACTGCTGTTGAGGGATTTATTGGAGCAAAGATAATTGCCGGATGCCCTTGCTGATGCCAATCCACGTTTTGGCAGTGGCTTAGCCTTTGGACAACCAGGCCACAATGCAAGGCAGCATGTGCTGGATGGCGCCATTAGCTTCATGCTACCCGGGTGACCAGACTACCCTCATAGATTCCTTAGAAAAAACCAATGGGGTGATGTTAAGCTGTTTGAAACAAAACGGCCTGGGACAGGTAGTATACAAATATTACATGGTTGGAGGGGAAATAGTGCAATCTATTTTCCCGAGGTTACTGGTGACAGGCCTACCACCCCGAACCCGAAGGGTGAGGGGTGGTAGGCTGTAGCCAGTACCGAGGGAAAATAGTTGCACTATGTTCCCGACATAGCATGTAGTATTGGTGGTATTAAACCTTTAAATGTTATGAGATAATGGGCATAAGAATTTTAAACCTATTGTGTTGACTGTAAATTGGCTTTTAAATCGCCATCCGTGTTTACGAACTGCAACATCTTGCAAATCGTCCCCAACAGCTCGTCCAAGTCGGCACAATCATTGACAATTTAGCGCTTCAACTTCCTTTTCCTTACACTAGTCTGAAAAACTATTCACAGCCTTCCGGACGACAAATCGCGTGTTTGTTGCATCTTTATTTTGTATTAACGCAGCAATTTAGTCGTCTGTCAAAGACGCTGACCGAGTCTGGCGGCGGCCATTTTGTGTTGTTGTTAACAACGGAGCAAGTTCCTTCTTTCTTGGAGAACCGAATAACTTAAAATGCAAGACTTAACGCTAACATGGCTAACTTTTGCCTCTGGCGTACGATGATGTAGGAAAGTAGTTAAAAAATACCGCACGGAAATAGCCCAAATTCACAGATAGCTCAGTTTATCATCCCGTCAGCGCCAATTAACCAATGAAATGAAAGGACGTATGCATATTATCTCATGAATATTTATAAGGTGTAATTAATACTGGTTACCAAGTATCATAGCCCCCCCCAAGGGTCTCAAAGAAACTGACCTGACCTTGAATGGAGTTAAAGACCAAAATTCAACAAGATATTATAGTGGCATTTGTGCAAATTATGAAATGCTTAAAAACTGTCCTATGTCCTTTCCCTGGGTGCCAAACCCCTAGCTAAGCCAAAGATTGTCACAATCCTCAGTTGGTTGACTAACATAGCAGGTCTAATAAAACACAAGCTACAATTCATCTAGAGGGTACATTCAGTAACTACAAAAATGCTGGCCCTCTCCCAATTCATTCTTCGACTGGATATTTATTGCATCAAGTCTTAGTAAATTACCCTCATGAATACACATTTTTGCTATTCTCTCACAGCCTTTCCTCAGCCTCTATACTACAACGACTAACAGGTACATTCCAAGAGATTGAAGATGATCAGGACAGTTTTGGGATCACTGAAAGAAGGAGAAGGCACTCCACATTTCCAGAAGGCGCCCTTTGCACCAACTGATGATGAAGAGAAAGGACCTTTGATTGGGCCAAGAAGGAGAGGTTGTCTCTCTTCCTCAGGTAAGGGGTGTTTCCGTAAGGTTGTGGAGTTTCCGTAAGGTTGTGGAGTTTCCATAACCTGACCCATCTGACACACTTTTTTCTGACACACTTATGAATTTGGAAACCATAATGGAATAAACATGCTTTATTCTGCGAAGGGTTTCCAAATTCATAAGTGTGTCAGAAAAAAGTGTCAGATGGGTCAGGTTATGGAAACTCCCGTAAGGCGACCCACTTCTTCCTGACACACTATGAATATGGAAACCTTAACAGAATAAACGACATGGTTTATGTAAAGTATTCTGTTAAGGTTTCCGAATTCATAAGTGTGTCAGAAAGAAGTGGGGTCACCTTACGGAAACACCCTCAGGTAAGCTTTGTTAAAAATAAAGGTATATAAGTACATTTGTCTGAAAATAAGAACACAGACTTAGAAGTAAATAACCTTCTGCGTGAGGAGTTGAAAGAGGTATCTTTGTATATGTGGAGATTCAGTGAGGGTAGTTTCCGTAACCTGACCCATCTGACGCACTTTTTTCTAACACACTTATGAATTCGGAAACCCTTCATGGAATAAGCACAGGTTTATTCTGTTAAGGTTTCCGAATTCATTAAGATTGTTCAAAAAAAGAAAAAAGTGTGGTCAGATGGGTCAAGGTACAACAAACTCCTTCATGAGAGTCAAACATGTAAACATAATGACATTAAAGAATTTTAGATACAAGAATTGTACAGAGTCCGTATTTGATTCACCTGAAAACCTTCTGACATGTGGGGCAGGGATCACAGGGCAAAATGCTCTGTTGTAGTGATAAAATGTTTCTCTTCTAACTCTGGATATATATGAAAGTCTGATATAATGTTATGCAATCCTTGTTTTTTTACAGAGACCTACCTTTATTTTAGAAGTATAAAACTATTGTAAACTCGTTAATCCGTCAGCTGGATGAAAAACGCTCAGCAAGTCGCATGAGCAGCCGCAATTTGCGTGGACACAGTAGAACCACAAGTATACAAGTAACTCAACCAGTTTTGCCACTAGTAGGGAGCCTTCCATGTACGGAAATGAAAGTGATGTTAGCTGGCCAGAAAATGAGAGTGCAGCTCTCTTTAGATATTTACGACCTGGCAGTAGATGTATTAGTCTTCCTCCCATGCTGGGCTTTGGTAAGTAGACTGTCATCAGAAGGAGAATTGGTTATGTCTAGAGTCTTCCTACCCCGGGATGGGGTGGGGGGGTGGTGGGTTACTTAATATTAAAGGTATACAGGGATGTGCTGATTCAGTGGGTCATTTTTTCGTGAGTAATCCTTAGACATGGGTCATGCGAGCCCCAGGATATTTGAAAAAATGGAGTTTAGTTTTGAAGCAAAGTGCTTAGAAATTGGTACCTTTTTCTACCAAATGATCTTTAGAAAGGGGGTAAGGGTTTCAATTTCTCAGCTGCACAACCCTCAAAAATTTCAACAGGGAAAGAAAACAGCAGTGCTAAAAAATATGTCTGTTACACAAATTAGCTCATTTGTGTAACAAGACATATTTGATGACTTGTTTTAGATTTAGGAAATCACAGTGCATTATTAGCTTCCATAAAAAAGTAATTTAAACAACCCCAACATCAAAAGTTAGAAAGATTTGAAAATCAAACAATAATGGTTGTAAGTTTTAACAAATGAAAAAATGAAAATAATTCAACTCAGCCTTGCCAATCACCATTATGTTATATTAATAATTGTTTTCACCACAGGACACATATAAAAAAAAACAGGCCCAACCATGAGTACTACGCCCACTCTGTAGTTCAGAATGGCGACAAGTGCTTACCCCAGCCAGACATACCAACTCTGCAGTTAAACAAATAAAATCAAAACGCATAGCACTATCAAAGATGGTGCCATAGTCAATGGTTCAGTTCACCATGCAATTATTGACTCTGGAGCAGGTGGTGATACCGGGACTCCGTTGGTCAATACAGCAGCTATCAAAAAAGAGGACTCCTTTGTAAATAGAACCTACATTCTAGGGGTGAGATATGTATGCTAAGATACTTTGCCTTATGGATAGGAAAACTAAGTCCAGAGTACTGTGCAGTTAACCCATAGATTGGAGAGCTAACTTAGTGCATGAATTTATCACTATCCGTTGCCCATTTCTATTTGTTACTATTAGGCAAGTAGTTAATGCTGATGGGCAAGTTGTAAATCAATTACATGGCAGACGCAGAATGGCATGGGGGACGGCATTTTCCCTCCTCCCCCAACCAAAAGAGAAATGACAGATTGTTTGGCAAAAAATAGTGCTGTGGGACCCAAAAAACACCAAATTCTTGCAAAAATCAGCGATAAGGCATAAAAAATTGGTTTGTTTGGCATAACCCGACGACCCTAAAAAAACTGCTGACTCAAAAGTTTTATGCAAGGTTAACACAAAATAAAAAAAAAAAATTCTGGTCCAACCGACCTAAAAAACAAACATTATTTTCTCCACAATTAAAAAAAAAATGTTTACACACAAAGACGACAAAATAACAAGACAGAGAAAGCTACTATAATAAATAAACGTATTTTTTTTTTTTGCTATGGGTCATTGGAAAAAAGCTTTAAATAATCACATCCTGTATTCATTTTACAGTAAAACATTGAGTAAATCTAAAAAAAAAAATTTAAAAAAATCCGCGCCCCGACTGACCGACCCTGATATTTTTTCTTATGGGCCAAAATTTGTTTAAAATCTCCAAATTTTTTATATTCCCCCCCCCCCAGAATTTCAATTTTTCCCCCGTTGGGTGGGTTTCAATAATGGAACTTGCACACAATGGCTTGGGCTTTGGGCTGCCTAACACAGCAACTTCTCTAATTTATCTGGACTTCAGCGGGAACATATTTTCATACTCTAAATATCAAGTTCTGTTTGTTGCCTTGGTTTTGCTTGCTAAAATTTCTGTAATAATCGACAAATTCTGGAGATGTATCTTATGAGGAAATGAAGGTCATCAAAAAAAAAAAATCACATCAAATAATTTGTTTCAGTCACTGCGTTTTTGACCCGAAAATCTGTATTCAGATCTCACCTATTTTGATTAGATCCTGTTTTGTGGTGACTGTTGGCTCTTCACATGTTATATTTCTTTTAATTATTAGGTAGACCTTACAAAAGATTGGTGGCCAATTTCTAAATTGGCTATGTGTAGTTGATTATTTTTTTTTTCATTTTCAGGAATTAAAAGTGCTCTGAAGAGTAACACTAGTAAATCAAAGTCTCCAAAGAAGAAAGCCACAATTCTGATACCTGGAGAAGAAGAAGGAGGCGATGGGTAAGTTTATATTCATTTATTAGCTGATCCATACATCAGCTAATATTTTTGTCAAAAATGTGTTTTTCTTCTTCCACCAAAATTTTTCTTTTGGTGAAGGCATGTGTGGCCCGGTGGATAGAACAACTTACTCATGATGTAAAGGTTGTAGGTTCGAGTCCTGCTGTAGCCAACATGTTGCGTTTCCAGACAAGGTAATTTACCTTGATAGCCTCTACCTCCCGATTGTAAAATAGGGTTTGCTTGAGAATAGAGTTGTGTCCTAGTTAGGGCACAAATGTAAACCGATTTGATCAAATGTTGGAAACGTGCTATATATAATTACCAATATTGATTTTTATATCTTCAGTACTGAAGTACTCCTGACCAGGGTTGGGTCAAGGCAAATGCAGAGTGTCATTTTGTATATTGGACAGGATCCTTGGAACATGTACTTTAAAATATTCTGTTGTTGATTTAGGACTTTTTTTTTAAATTTCCAGAATAACATCTCCAAGAAAAGAGCATTCTTCAGTCGCATTTGCCTCACGAGGTACTAATCGTAGTTCTCCATTTGAAGAATTCAGCCGGCAAAACTCTTTTGGATCTGATGCGGAAGATGCCGATGATGAAGACGACGATGACATCATCCATATTGATAGCAGTGGTAGTGAAGAAGATGATGCTAATGGTGAAGAGAAAAATGAAGATGAAGATGATGAGGAGGGTGATGAAGATGATGATGATGATGATGCAGCTCCGAGCACAATTGACTTAGACGAGAATGATGCTTTGAATGATGAGAGAACTGAATCTGAATTAAGAGAGGTGGAAGGAAGACATAAAATGAGCTTCCAGCAATTAAAAGAAGAACTCATAGGAAGTGTGAGTAGGATAGCATTTTGCTTTGCACACACATCATTGTGCATAAATCTTACTTGATCTTTATCAAGTTCATGTCGTGCTTAGTCGTTTATGCATTATTTGACTGACTTCACACTCAGTCAAAGAATCACTTGCTCAAGACTTGCCTGGGGTGTACACAGATTCACCTCTAATACCCCTAGTGACCTTGAAATCCTTAGTATCCTAGGGTAAGTCTTTGTCAAACTCGTTTTAAAGAATTCGTGGGAGTGGGGTGGGGGTCGAAACTCGAGAGGTTCGCAAACCGAGCCTTTGAAATCCCCCAGCTTTGACCTCCGAGCAAGTCACAGACTTTTTGTTTCGGGTACGCCCACTAGTAATGATTGACATTTCATCAATCAAATACTCATCTCGGACCCTCAACGGACGCACCTTCTAGTATTACCCTTGCGCGCGCACGGTTAATGGATTAAATACCATACCACCTATATAATAACCACCCACCGCGGATTGGCGCGGGGTTACCATGTCTGCATTATAAAGAGCAATATTGATACTGATTTTTAGAGCTATCAAAGCATCCATATCGCTTTATTTCCCCCGTAGAAATAGTACTCGCTGCATCAAAAATCACTTTTAACTTCTCCGTTTCTTTCCTCTTACAATCTTTTCTGTCTTGCTTCAGTTCCCTTCCACTGTTTATTAATTCTTCCGTTATTTCGACCCCCATCCCCCCTTCCTCTCCACTTCTCTTTCTGAATTCCTCTTTTTGAAAATCTTTTATTTCTGTTTCTTTTGTTCAATTCTCTTTTTTTGCTCACCCATCCCCTCTTTCCCGCTCATTCCATGTTGCCCTCCCCCTATCTCTCTATAACTCTCTCAATCTCCTGTTTTAACCCGCTCTTTCTCCTATAGCTGCCTTTCCACCTTCTCTCTCTCTGTCACTCACTCCCTCCTCTCCCTCCCCCTCCCTCCCTTAATATTTCATTCACATGCCTATTGGGAGGTAATGACCTGCACCTTCCAAAATGTTCATAATGTTTAATTATAGAACGTAACTCATTTAAAAAATTAGAGAATTATTGGTCAAGAAAAGGGCTTAAA
Organism: Ophioderma brevispina; assembly: GCA_023653785.1. Lineage (NCBI taxonomy): Eukaryota > Metazoa > Echinodermata > Ophiuroidea > Amphilepidida > Ophiodermatidae > Ophioderma > Ophioderma brevispina. Next base: position 9,982 of record JAMKCH010021348.1, on the reverse strand, counting down.
TTACGTTCTGATTTTGAATAACGTCTTCATACCCATCACTTGTGTAACAAACAAACGCATTTTTTCATAATCAGCTCCCCAAGACAACTCACACACAACACAATAACAAACAAACAAACAAATCTCGTATCTCCATAGCATGTTTAGTTTTTTCAATCAATTCACATTCAACACATTCAACATCACACACATTCAAAAAATTTATTTTCAATTACACATTTCAAAAATTATTTTTCAAAAACAACATTTTTCAAAATTTTTCATTTCACAGAAAAAAAAAAATTTTTCAACATTTTTTCATTTCATTCAATTTTTTTCATTCAATCACAAAATTTCACAACACAACAACAAAAATTCAAATTCATAACAAAAAACAGAAAAAATTTTCAAAATATTAGGAATCACAAACACAACATCAAAAATTCAACAAACTAAACTTCAACACATTATGAGGTATGTATCCCCTCTTTTTATTGAAAAAACATTGCAGCACAAATTTCAGTTTGTAAGAAATGCGCTTTTCTCTAATAATATTTTCGCTTGGAAATATAAGTTCATAAATTGAAACTCAGTCGATTAATATCCCTTTTCAAGAGCAAATGTCCAGTACAAATATAACTGTATCTGTATACTATAATGGGCTATCCAGAAAAAAATGCCCCCCACCCCTATAAGGGCAAACATTTGTTTGTTCCAAATATCTGGATTCCTGTCTATCCTTCCATGAATTATCTCTGGAATTCCCGACGCTACCTTCCGTACATACCAGGAATTCCCGACACTACCGTCCGTAAATTCCAGGAATTCCAGACACTACCGTAAATTCCAGGAATTCTAATTCCCAGATGATTATGGTGAGGGGTATAGAGGGTGTTGAAAATATTGATTTTTTTTCCGGAATTTGTCCTTTCCTCTGAAAAATCGTAAAAACACTGGAAGTTCGTTCAACCTCTTAACCTAAAATGGCTGGAATTCCCACACCCCTTTAAGACTTTATTCGGGAATTCCACCTTTCAAAAGTGACAAAAAGTCCGGAATTTCGGTGCCCTCTATAGGGGGGTTAATTTTTTTCTGGAATAATAAAAGTCCTTGAAAGAATAAAAATATTTTTTGGAGAAAAATTCAATGGTTTTTCGAGTCAATTAAAAAACCCTTTATGTTCATTTCAAGGCTGACCAGAGATTTGAAATATAATCTTGTAATTGAAAATAGTCATCTGGAATTAAGATAGCCACCTAAAATGCTCAATCGGATTTTTTTGTTTCTAAGGCAGTTGAACATTAACAGTTGCCATGATATAGGACACTGTGGTAAAACAAAATTCGGGGTACTATATCGATATTCCGAAGGTTCATTATTCGAAAGTTCGTTATTGTTCCGAATGTTCGCTATTCCGAATCTAAAAAAGGGTTCGCAATTCCGATTTCAAAAAAAAAGGTTCGCTATTCCAAATTTTCTTTTTCAGTATAGGAGCAACTAACATGGTGAATTATATGGATAAACGTTCCTACCACAAAATAATTACCAATTTATTATAAGGTATTTTTATTTTAATATTAATAGAAAAAAAAAACCAAAACTGAAATAACAAAACATATCGCACAAAAGATGACCCCAATCAATTGTTTGGCACTCTTAACCCTTACCCTAACCAAACCCTAAACTGTATTACCATTATCCCCCATACCTAACCCTATACCTCACCTAACCCTGAATCTAAAACTTGATCTTAATAATTTGTCTGCTTCCTATCATTCCATTTTCCCTGAAATTCGAATAAAAGAACACGGCATCTGGTTTCGTAAATAGCGACCCCTTTAGCTTATTCGGAAAACTTTTTTTTTTTAAAATATTCGGAATAACGACTTTTTGAAATTTGGAATGGTTAACCTTTTGTGATCCGGAATAAACGAAACCTTTTAAATTCAGAATAGTGAACACCTTTTTAATTTTTGGAACTAGCGAACCCTATTTTTTTCGGAAAGTGAACCCTTTTAAAAGGATTCGGAAAAGCGAATGCTAACAACGTGTGTTTTCGGAATAATGAACCGTTGGAATATCGAGAGGACCCAAAAAATTCGGGGTCTTCGCCCTTCGTTATTCTTATTTCCTAAAATAGGGTTCGCTATTTCCGAACTTAAAAAGGGTTCTCTATCCGATTCACAAAGGGTTTCGCTATTTTCCCGAGCTCTTAAAAAGGGTTCCGCAATTTGTGGAATCGCTAAAAAGGTTCGTTTTTATTCGCGAATATAAACAGGGTCGGTATTCCGAAAACCACATACCGTGTTCGTTATTCGAATTTCAAACCACCAAACAAGAGAAAACCTTCGTTTTTTTTCCCAAAAGGAAAATTAAAAAAAAACAAACTACAACAGAATAAAATAGTTTGGGTCTTATTTCCTTATTTACTACACTCTTTTTTTACGCATTGCTTGTTAAAAAGTTGATTTGTTTTATACATTCCTTTTTCCATAATGAAATTTACTCTAATATGTGCAAAAATTTTCACTAAATTTTTATATTACAATATTATCTGTCTTGCTTTTTTTATACAACTCATCCTGTTGATGAAGTTCAAATGTTTGATTGGATGATCGATCGAGTCGATCCATGTTGCCTTGCTCCAATGTGAAAAGCTAAATTCGGAATAGCGAACCTCTTTTATATCCGAAATAACGAACACATATATGTTTTTCGGATAACTACCTTTTCAATATTTTGGAATAACGAACCTTTTTCTTATTGAGATTCTGAATTGTGAACCCTTTTTAGGATTCGAAATAGCGCCTTTTCAAGATTCGAAAAAATAATCAACCTCGTAATAATCGAACCTTCGAAGACGAGATTACCGAATTTTATACACAACTTGTGAAGTTTTCATTATATAAACGACTTTCGCTCTGAACTTGTTATTTCATATAGTATTAGTATATGGACAAGCATTATCACATAAAAAAGATTTGTTTTAAATTGAAGGTGCCCTCCTCATGAAATCTCTGATAGCCTTTTAATTATCATAACTATGGCAATTCTCATTAGAACCTGAGTTTTTTAAAGGATGCCCGATTCAATCTATGATTTTTTCTTTGTGATAGAAGGCCTCCACCCCCAAACCCCCATCTGTCAAGTTTCGCGCCGATAATTCACCTTTTAAAGTGAGAACTAAAACGTGATTTGGTAATCCCATAGAGTGACTGCGTGGTGAAATTAATATTGGTCGACCAAATGGTGCATATTTTCGCTCATACATCCAACCAACATCATCAGCCTAAGATTTTCTTAGGTAAATGCGAAAAATAGTAGCTTGCTCCGGATACCACAATTTTGACAACTTCGTAAAATCTGGGGTCCCTGGGGACTAAGGCTAATTAGGGATCGATCGGGCCATGGACCTTACATCAAAAACTACAAACTGGGGCAATGGATTAAAAAATGAAAAACTTTTATATTTCTTATAATTCAAAATGTTTCAACACACAAGAACTGCATCCGAAAACTGCATGTTTGTCTTTTCTTTCAAAAAAAGTTATCGATCGAAAAAACTTGAGTTTTTAAAGCGCAAAATACAGACATCAGAATTGAACTGGGTTTTAATTGAGTTTAATTAATCAAAAAAATTACACTGGCAAAATAAACATCGATAACAACAAAACGGGCCTTTCTTCTTAAGAAAGACATTTATAAGACAACTATGGTGAAGATATGTTAAATTGCTGGCTGGTTGTGAGCTTTATCGTGACACAATGTGCAAGCACTAGGGGAAACGCATGCAAACATCACTAGGACAAGGTTATTTAGTAGGTGTATAAAAATGTTATATGCCTTATGTTTATGTAATAATACGCATTGGGTAGAACAACAATTGTTGGCAGAAAGAATTGCTACCAGGATTTTCCTGTAAAATTTACAGTAATTTGGCCCTGTATATGAGTACTTATGGTATAAGTGGAAAAATGCATAGTAGTGTATATGATTTTGTTACTCATTAGATTTTCAAATCGTCTTCACTTTTAGATTTTGTATTAAAGGCCTGGAAATTGGAAACATAAAATTTTACAGTATTTTCCTGTATTCCAAATTACAGCCAATAACGGTAAGTTTTTTTATTGTTTTTTACAAGTATTTTCCCTGTAACGTGCGCTGTAATGTTTTTACAGTGTGGAAAAGCCGTTTTCAACTATTTTTCAGCCCCCCCCCCCCACCCCCACCCGTCACTTTGAAGACATTAACGGAGTTTGGCAAAAATCACGTTTGGGGCCAAAACACAAATGCTGGCATAAAGATATGATTTTGATCCACAATCAGTAAAATCTCAGAACTAATTGTGTTTTTCCCAAAGTCCCCTTCAAGTGCAAAAATCGGGGTGGTTTAACTTGAACCCATGGGGTTAATTTTAACACCTTCTGGCATCAAAATAGGCTACTGGTGTTAGTTTAACAACCCCATTTCGAAGTTAATTTAACACCATGTTCTTGTTATATTAACACCAGTTTTGGTTTCAATGTATGGTATGACACTGTTTGTTTTAATTTACACCACAAATCGTTGCTAAGTATATTTTTTTAACACCCCACCACCGCCGTTGACACAATTGACACAATTGACATGTGACACCACTGTTGTTAATTTAAGAAGCCGTCATGGAATCAATATCATACGGGACCACAACCCTCTGTATTAATTAACACGAAACTTTGGTATTACCATTTATATTTATGTTAGTATAAAATGTTTTGATTTTGTTGTTGTTTGCTTCTATTGCAACTGCTTACCTCTAACGTTTCATAAGCAGATCACCAAAATACATAATTGAATTGTTGTTTAGTTTCTGTTGTTGAAATTTAGTATCTAACACCGAAAAGCTTGACACCGACTTGTGTTAACATTTTGAACAACACCAGTTTTTTTTTGGCAGTTCCCGCCCCCCAAAAAAAGTTCCGTCCGTTGCAACAATACTTCACAACTGAGATTTTTCAACTTCTAAAAAATATTTACCAAAACAAAAATAACGATTGATTCCAAAAGGCCAAAGTAGTTAAACCCTGCGTATTTGAATAACAATTTTTTTTTATCGATACACTTAAAAAACGGGGTCAATTATGCACCGGCTAAAAATAAAAATGACCCCCTTTGCGAGTTGAAATGACTCTTTCCGTGATCATATTTAACAACCCTAAAATTATGATGTTTAAACTCAAATAAGGTGATTTTCTTTTTAGTCGGTGTCATTTTGACCCTGTATTTTTAAGTGTGTGTACACACTATATTTTTCTACCATTCGCTGTTAAAAGATTCCAATTTCACTTTTCTTTATATGAAGAAATAATTTTCCCTAATTAACATGAAAAATGGGACTAACTAGATGGGCCGAACATGATGATAAGGATTTTATATTCCGATTTTTTCTTTATTTGTTTCTAAAAAACCAGAATTGTTGTCCCTGTGTGGGAAATCGGAAGGGGGGATAACCCATTTTGGGGCATTTTTCACGTACTTAACTCCCCCTCCAGTTTTAAAATTGATATGCAAAAATTGCCAATCCACCTCTTAAAAAATCAAAAAATTTTTTAGTTTTTTGATTTTTTTAATTATAGTAAATAAATCAAAATTATATGGTCAGAATCGTACGGAGGGTGGAGGCCAAATTTTAGGTAAACTCGAACTGTTTTTTTTTTTTTTAATTTTTTAGGTTTTTTCTTTTTTTAAAATTCCCTTTCCCCCCTCCCCCGGTGCTGCTATGTTTTGTATATCATATCAGGACCCTCTTCTTGTCTTAAAATCCGTTTTACGTATACCCCTTGATTTTACAAGAACGTTTATATTTAATTTCTATGTCCAATTTATATTGTCAATTTTAAAAAGCTATCATACCCAAATCCATTTCCTACACAAACAACCTTTAAAAATATTTGGTATCGTAATGCTTAGCCGCCCCTATGGTCCGCGTCGCATGCCTAAATTCCACCGAGTTGGTGCTTCACATGTCCTCAAGGTGTCTAAACTTTTCAATCAACTTCAAAGGGTGCTGGGATCTGCCACGCCTCTATTTAAAATGTAATTGATTACCTCATCAATGTCAATATCATTGGCTGGTTAAATACCATCCCGATATTTGGAAGCCAATTGCGAGTGAAAGTTTCTTCTCCCTCGTCAAGGGAGAAATTTTAAGTACAACACACGGTATATGACATCCGTGCTTTTTCGGAGATGATATTCGACGAATTCCAGACCTTGGTTTACCCAAAGTTGGTCCCTTTAGCTGATAGTGACCCGGTAGTTTATCTTTACATGGATAATACAGTACAATGTCTGTAACAACCGATTATCCTAGGGTATCTCATAGTTGTGATAACCGCTATGGATAATCTGATCAATGACCCCGCCCTCCTTGTACTGTTTAAATTGCCCAGTATTCTCTCTACTTCCTCTTGAAATACTACAATTCGTGCAAAGAAAAACCACAAGAAATCCCTTTTTTTTCCTTCTTCAGCTTGCTGGTATGGATGCCTTCAAGACATTTCTTAAGACAATCTAGTGTGAAGATAGTTAAATTCTGGCTGGTTGGGTGCGCTTTAATCGTGACAATGTGCAGCCTAGGGGACACGCATTGCAAACATCACTAGGAGGACAAGGTTATTTAGGTAGTGGATAAATGTTATATGCCCTTTACTTTTTATTTAATACACGCATGGGTATACCAAATAAGAAACCATTGGTCTTTTAATCTTGATGGGGAACATTGTTGGTTTCACATAAGATAACATCAACTAAATTTAGTTTTCCCTGAGTTGAATTGGCACTGGGAAGATATAGTATTTCTACCATCAATTTTAGTTGTGTCAATATTAATTTTTTGAGCTCTACTCACACCCATAAGGGATTCTATCACAAGTTTCAACTTCTGTTTTGTCAATTAATTGAAATCCGTGTTCATTTTGAAACATTTAGCCTAAGACTCCTTCACTAAAATTCAATCCCAGTGGGACTTTGTTTTATTGCGTACACACAAAGCATCCCGTTCTACTGCCATGTAATATCATAGTCCATGAGCCCCGCGATCATCGATTTTCCGTTCTTTGCAGCCAACCCACTGATGATTAATTTTCCCATGAGATCACCTTGAATGGGGTGTCCCCCTGATAGGATAGGTAGTGTTTCCGCCCCCAAGCTGGGCAGACGTTAAAGGGTCCGAATGTCCTAACCCATTTTTCAAAATGGCCAAACCAGTGTTTAGTAAAAACCGGCCATTATATAATTTCATTACAGAATAAATTTTATCCACGGCTACGCGATATTAAGTTTTTATAACTTCATAAGGGGGCTTTAACGACCTCTGGGCGTCCATGATGGCGCCGCAAGCATATTTTGCTAAATGGAACTTAAAATGGTGGAATGTTGAAATGAGAACCTCGTGATATTTCGGGAACTCCAAAAGAATTTATGGCATTTTATTTTAACGGTACAGGCTTTTTTTAAGATGGCGGTGATTATATTTGACTCTAGGGTACATAAATCAGGAAGAAGAACACCTACCCTCTTTTCCGGACGTTATTAAACAACGTTTCTAATAATGCCCCTAAATCATTTTCCAAGATGTAAAAATATTAAAGTGGGTATTGACTTGTCCAAGATAGTGCTGTCACTACGCGGTTACTACTCTACTTGGGCTATATAACGTAGTTTTAAACTGACTCCTATAATAGTTCACAGGAAGACACCAGCTCATATCAACCTGAAAACAATAAAATCGTAATAAATGGGTGTGGACTGTATTTAAGGACTGCTAGTGACGTCATATGTGTTTCTCAGTATAAATACAAAATATGCTTATGAAGAAGTGAAAAAGTTGTCTATATGTAGAAGGAAAATTTAAATATGGTGACCTAACTCTCTTTCGAGCACATCAAGTGCTATCTTTGGTTCTGACTTGTACCACCACCTCTTTCTCCCTCTCTACTACGGAGATCATCTTCATTCCCAGCATCAACTAGTGCTGAGTGGTCTACAATTGTCCAGAAGTACGAGGCAAAATTGCGGAAAATGTTATCAATAGTTTTCCTTATGGTTGTTACTATGTCGAAAAAGATGTGCAGGGGTGTTTTTCTTCTTGATTTATGTCCCCCGGAGAGGGTATAACAGGCGCGGATCCAGGGAGGGGACGGAGGGGGGCGCCTCCTGGTAATTCTGCAAAATCTTGCAAAATCAGCCCATTTTGGACAAGTTTCAGCCTTCAGCCACCCGGTAATTTTGCCGTTTTTCAAATCCTGGATCCGCCCCTGTATAACCACCGCCATCACGAGTTAAGATCATATCCGCAATATACAAATGTCATTAATTCTCTTTTTGGTGCTCTCAAAATATTACTCACATTCTTACCCCATAAAACAATGGTGGCCATTTTGAAATAGGCAGTACGCACTAATGTCCAACATTTCGGGGCGGAAACATACCTAATACTAGTCAGGGGGACACCCTCTTCAAGCTGATATATTGGAAAATTAATCACCGGGTGGGTGCAACAAACTCGAATTTTAAGGCCCGTACAGAAACTGGCATATGGACTATCATTGCTGCTTTTATGTTTAAAAAAAACATTTAAAAAAAATATCTAGTAATTTTAAAGGGGGATGGGCCGATTTAAGGATACGCAGTTTTCATCTTAATAGATTGGCCTTCACTCCAAAATCCCATCTGTAAAGTTTCTCGCCAATATTTCAATCCGTTTTGATGCGACAGCTAACGTGATTTTGTGAGGCCCATAGAGTACTGTGTATAATTAATATTGGTCGACCAAAATGGGACACATTTTCGCTCATAACTTCCAAACTAAACATCATTTGGCTCTGAGATTTCACATGGTAAATGAGAAAAATAGCAGCTTTCTTCTGATATCAAAATGTTGACCACTTCCGGTAAAATCTTGGGCTTCTGGGGATGAGGCTATTAGCGATTGGGCCATGGACCTTTAAGCAATTCTGAAAACATTTGTATTGTACAGGAATATTCAAGATAAATACAAGTTCAAGCTCACCCCAGATGCCATGGAACAAATCAAACACGCACAGGGCAACACTGGTCTGAGTGAATCGGTCTTCACACGAACACAGTACGACATCCTCAGAAGGCTACGATCTTATTGGGTGGCTAGAGTCATCTTACAATCAGAAAGAATGCAAGAATTTTAGTAATGAATCTTTTTTGTTGATATGTAACAAAACCAGTGTTACTAGCATACCAGAGTGTTTTGAATCAATCCCATAAAGCATTACTATGTGCCATTACTGCACTATAATGAAACACATGTCAGTACTTAGGGATAAAAAGTTTTCTCCAAAAGTTTAAGAACTACAAGACATTTCATATCATAATGCTCAAAATTCCCTAAGTAACTTCTTAAAGCTTTTGTGGGGCCCTAAAATTAGCGAAAAGTAGGGTTTTTATTGTTAAAGGGAAATGCCATCTACTACAATTTAACGCTTTAAACATATAAAAATACATTTTTTTTGTTTCAAATGACTGTCTTTCAGCAGAAAAATGACACTATAATTATTGATAATCAAAGTAAAACGTTTATAGTATCTTCCGTATGATTGCCGCCATTTTGATCGGCCCACCGAAGAAAAATTGAAATCATGATGGTATATATTACATATTGTGTCGTGAAAAAATAGCCCAGTGAAAAGATGAGGGAATGTCATAACACAAAACCTTTGGCACATCATAATTCTGTCAAGAATCCGCCCCATTTTTTAATCGATCGTTACTCCTTTTCTACTGGACAACTATATAATCCGATTTTCAGACCAGGAGTAACCCTAACATTCCTAAGACACCTTTTTATCTATTGACTACTTACAAAGTCATGATACAACGCACCAATGAAGGGCCGAGCGACGTCACCATGCCGACATGGCACCTCCATGGGCATCATGTATTGTTAATTCTGCTAATAAGGCATCATATTGCAGTAGATTATTTCTTT